>JACXGK010000042.1:0-83317 GCA_016801125.1 Novumbra hubbsi
GAGGAATGGGAGAAGGTCATGTGGTCTGATGAGACAAAAATAGAGCTTTTTGGTCTAAACTCCACTCGCCGTGTTTGGAGGAAGAAGAAGGATGAGTACAACCCCAAGAACACCATCCCAACCGTGAAGCATGGAGGTGGAAACATCATTCTTTGGGGATGCTTTTCTGCAAAGGGGACAGGACGACTGCACCGCATTGGGGGGAGGATGGATGTATCAAAGTGCAGTGCAGTGTATCAAATACTTGTTCTCCCCACTGTATATTCTCTCTCTATATATATATATATATATATACACACACACACACACACGTATTAAAAATAAGCTATATTTGAATAAAACAATTCTTGGTAGAATATACTGATGCAGTTCAAGAAAAGATTGATATAAATTGCTAATAAATATGAATACCTAAATAAATAGGCATTAAATGTGTCCATGAAAGAAATGCACAAACCTATTACAGATCCTACACCATTTCGGTTTAAATTGATTAACTAGCTACAGAAAGATAAAACACTTAAATGTCTAGGCCCTGAAGATATTTAATGTCACCACTGTTATAGCATAACACTAGTGTGTCAACCATATTAATAGGTATTCATGAAATGGGCTCAAGTGAGATTGTTTTTTCCATATCATTCAAACAGTCAGACATGCGATACGCAATTGTGACCACGTTTGTGGCTAGCAAAATCTGATAGCCAGATAAAAAGTTTGGGAGGATTCATTTACTTTCCGTTTGTAAATGTTATAGAACAGAATATGAAATGTTATTGTATGAGGGATAAGGGATATTTAAGTGTAATGTGATTTGATGGGGGGGGTGAAAAGATATTGTGACTGAATGAGGGGGATATAAATAGGTATTGTGAGTAAACGACGGGAATATTAAGAGTATTGTGAATATATGGTGATATTAAAGTGTATTGTGACTATATGGTGATATTTAAGGGTATTGTGACTGGAAGAGAGGAATATTAAGCGTAGTGTACCTAAATGTGGGGTATTAAGGGGTATTGTGACTAAATGAGGGGGATTCAAGGGTATTGTAACTATATGGGGGGTATTAAAGGGTATTGTGACTGGAAAATGGGAATAGTAAGGGTATTGTGACTAAATGTGGGATATTAAAGGTTATTGTGTCTAAATGTGGGGTATTAAAGGGTTTAGTGACCATATGGGGGATATTAAATTGTATTGTAACTATCTTGGGGATATTAAAGGGTATTGTGAATATATGGGGATATTAAAGGGAATCGTGACTATATGGGGGATATTGAAGGGTATTGAGACTACATGGGGGATCTTAAAAAGTATTGTGACTATATGGGGGATATTAAAGGGGATTGTGACTATATATGGGATATTAAAGGGTATTGTGACTATATGGGGGATATTAAAGGGTATTGTGAATATTTGGGGGATATGAAAGGGTATTGTGACTATATGGGGATATTAAAGGGAATCGTGACTTTACGGGGGTTATTAAAGATTATTGTGACTATATAGTGGATATTAAGGGAACAGTGACTATATGTGGGATATTAAATGGTATTGTGACTATATGAAGGATATTAAAGGGTATTGTGACTATATGGGGGATATTAAAGGACATTGTGAATATTTGGGGGATATGAAAGGGTATTGTGAATATATGGGGAATATTAAAAGGTATTGTAACTGGATAAGGAGAATACTAAAGGTTATTCTGACTATATGAAAGGAGTGATGTGTGGTATACTATAGGCAGTAGACTAGACTAGGGCAGACATAATTTGCTGTCAGGGTGTTAAACAAGATGAACAAAGGCCCTCCCAGGCCTTTCCCACAGTCTTTAAACCAAATACTGCAGTCACAAGTAACAAGAATGAGTCCATTTGGAAAGGAGACAGATCTTTTGTCAACAGTCTGAATGAGTGGCTGGTTCCCACGGTAATGGGAGTTCCAAGTTCAAACCTCCAGACATAGAAAGAGGTCAACACCGCCCCCTCGTGGCCACAATGGATACCCCACAAGGCTTTGGGTCCAAAAGTGTTTTTGTTTAAGACGTGTACTGTAGGGCTGCCAGTGCCAACTCTCACCCAACAACCATAAGACATTGACATTAAATCAATCCATTTTAATAATTTTAATGTATTGCATGCATTTCACAATACATCCAGTGTATATTCTATGTGAAGCACAAGCTAACAATAGTAGCTTAAGCCAGGAGATCATAAAATTTTCTGGCACCTCACTAACAGCTGCAACAAATTGTGATTAGTGTCTATTGATCAACAAAAGAGCAACGCAACAACTTGTAGCTATATTGTATACATTATTTTCAACAAATATTTGCTGTTGCTACTGTCTCCGTTGCCAAACGCTTCCTTCTAACAGAATGTGGCACTATCACCACCACACAGCCCAGATACATATGACACAATACCCCAAGCAAAGCCATTTTTATCTCAGGGTAACACCATCTTCTATTACTAGCAGGCAACATTATTGCTGTGCTTCACTACTGGTCAAACCAACAAGACTTGATCAATATCCAAAATGTAGCAGCATAGGTGCTGACCAAGCCCAGACAGAACCAAAATGACAGGATAAAGTCTCTGTATTTTCAAAGTGTTAATGGATAGAATAGATATTAGAACACTGCAAGTGATATTTACATGAATAACATTGTGCATCAAAACACAAGATCCTTCTAAGGTATGGACCCGGTAGGTCCCACAGGTCCCCTGACACTATCCATTAAACTCATAGGTATGTACCCTGTAGTTCCCAGGGGTCCTTTGACACTGTCCATTAAACTCATAGGTATGTACCCTGGTGGTCCCACGGGTCCTCTGACACTGTCCATGATACTCATAGGTATGTACCCTGTAGGTCCCACGGGTCCCCTGACCACTGTCCATTAAACTCGAAGGTATGTACCCTGTATGTCCCACAGGTCCCCTGACCACTGTCCATTAAACTCATAGGTATGTACCCTGGTGGTCCCACGGGTCCTCTGACACTGTCCATTAAACTCATAGGTATGTACCTTGGTGGTCCCACGGGTCCTCTGACACTGTCCATGATACTCATAGGTATGTACCCTGTAGGTCCCACGGGTCCCCTGACACTGTCCATTATACTCATAGGTATGTACCCTGTAGGTCCCACGGGTCCTCTGATACTGTCCATTATACTCATAGGTATGTACCATGTAGGTCCCACGGGTCCTCTGACACTGTCCATTATACTCATAGGTATGTACCCTGTAGGTCCCAGGGGTCCTCTGACACTGTCCATTAAACTCATAGGTATGGACCCTGTAGGTCCCACGGGTCCTCTGACAATGTCCAATAAACTCATAGGTACCTACCCTGTAGGTTCCACAGGTCCTCTGACACTGTCCATTAAACTACATCATTGCCTTGCAGAATTGGTTTCCCCATCTACTGCTAATCCATCTACACCACCTTTATTCAGCCTGCTAAGACATTGAGAGCAAGCTCTCTCTTACAGTGACGGCCTGCTGTGAAAGTGCACAGTGAGAAGTCCTTTGACCTATCCACGGCATATTGTACCTACCAGACTGGTCATTCATCATGCGTATGGCTTTGGCCTTGGCCAGCTCCAGCGCGGTGACCCATCTCTGGCGCTCCACCTCGGTGCTAGCCTTCAGGTGGTAGGTGCGGCCGCCGCTGCTAAGGACAATGTTACAGGCGTCCTCCGTGTCGATGTGGGCCGTGGCCAGGTTGATGGTGCCACGACACGTATGGGCCATCTCTGCCTGAGTCCTACCGTGAGGCACCAACACAGAGACGGAGAGACAGAAAGACAAGATCCCGAGTCACAGGGACCAATGAAGACGCAGGGACAAAAACAGCAACGAGAACAGAGAAAGTTGATTATTAGTCGAGTCACACTTTGAATCAATCACTAGACTACTGTGTATGTCTGTCTGACTGGGCATTGAAGCTCAACTGTCACATTAGATTGGCTTGATAAACAGTCCTGACAAAACACTTATTTGGGTACTGGGTGATATCAGCCAGGCTCTGATACAGTTGGGCTGTGAAGCATGGCAGCAGAGAGGCAGAGAACATGGATCAGATGGACATGCAATGTCAAGGTAAAAGATTGAGACTTCGAAAGGCATGAATTGGAGCCATCTTTGGCTTACTGTCTGACGCCCGTGTTAAACAATATAAAATAGCTTCTTACTCCCCCCATGTGTGCCCACTGCACACAATCACATACAGTCAGCATGTGTATTTAAATGTATAGACGACACACTCTCACATACTACTAGTACATGCATGTTCAAATGTACTGTATACACAACACACATGCAGCCAGCACGAGCATGTTTAAATGTATACACAAAACACTCTCACATACAGCCAAGCACATGCATGTTTACATGTATACAAAACACAAATAAAGCAGAGCATATAGTTACAACGTGTGTGTATGCATGTGCACTGGGCAGAGTTCTTTGTGTTGTACTTTTAGTGGGCCACGGAATGTCACATAACAAGGCCACTGTGCAGCTCCAAGCTCCCATAGTGAACAAAACCAAACAATGAATAACTACAATGAGGACAAATAACAGAGAGAAAGACAGCGAGAGAGTGAGAGAGAGAAAAGGGGAAAAAGAGAATTGCCTTGGTCCTTTATTCATTAAATATGCCGATCAGAGCATTACCTCTGGAGCACTGGCCAAACTAGAGCCAGAATGTTAGTTACATTACATTCCTTCCGTGTATACATAGCATTGAGTTTTGGTGTTAGAAAGAACAGTCTGATGCATTGTAATACCCTTGGAAAGACACTCACATTTGTAGCCACAGGCAGACATATGCATTTAGTTCCACTGCACTTTATTTCAAAATTGGCACCCAGGAATCAGCAAATAAATCTTAGATTAGAAGAGTCATTTGACAAACAGGAAACTAATCTGTCGGCACATCGTAGCCATACAGTCTTATTAGTACTAAATAGGTTGTTTGGTAGAACAGGAATGCTGGAGAGCAGAGCAATCATTCGTGTAAAGCTCACAGGCTAATTTACCAGCACAGCATTTACAGGGATGGTCTGTGTGTGTGTGTGTCTGTCTGTCTGTTCATCTTGGATGTGTTTGTTTGTGCACAGTATCCATTACTTAGTATCAATGGCAGTTCACTGGTGTCATGCTGTGCATGTGTGTGTGTCTGAATGTGTCTCAACACCCATCCTCCCTCTTCGCCAGAACCAGCTGTCTCAGAGCATTATTCTGCCAATTGCACAAGCACACACTCATTCTAGGGCAACAGGTTCACCAAGCAGACACTCACACACACATACAGCACACAAGCAGTGGCTTCAGAAAGTATTTAGACCCTTTCACTTTCATATTATTGTATATAAAACAGCATGTTCATCGTAGCCCATATTAGCAGAGAGACAATTGCTTACCCAAAACATACTGAAATGGTATTAAGACAATATAGTGATCTTGAGGTCCCCAATATCTATAGCACACAATACCCTGAATAATTAAAACAAAGCGCATGCTGAAAAGACACGCTTGTCATGTGTCAGTTTGTCACATCCCTAGTTCTCACTATTATTTGTCCAGTATGCATCCAACATCTCATTTTAGAATTTCCACAAATGCCATACCTTGTGTCCATAGAGTGTTTAACATGTTTTAATAAAATATGATGAGAAATGGTTTAAGTTTCACTTTAAATGTTTAATGTTCATATTCATTTTGAGAAACATTTTTGGGGATATTTTGGATTGTTATGGATTGGGGTCACAAAAAGTAAAAAAAAGCACTTTGTGACAACTGCTTCATCAATAAATGTGACTGAATGAATGACACGAATATGTATAAATATTGCTATTGTAACATGCAAACAAACAAAAAACAGTAATATTGGATCAGTAATCAGTATTGGCAGGTATTTCATTTTCAATACCCCAGAATTTGTATCAGCAATGACTAAGTGGTATTGGTGCATTCCTAATATTCAGCCTTACAACGTGTTGGAACTTTCCATTCTTAAACCAAAGATTAGAACTCCATTAACCTCCATCAGTATGCACACCTGAAGGGCCAATATTAAAGGTAAAGTGGATCCTAAAAATGAAATATTCTTGACTACATCTTAGGTCAGACATGGTTATCCAAAGCTACAGAACGAGAAGGAGTTCTAAACAGTCCAACTCTAACTGGGTCACACCACTGGGAGAGTGCGGCTGATGGGTAAGATGATATCCATGATTACCCCCCCCCCAAAAAAAAAAAAGATGATATCCATGCTGATCCCTCTGCCCTGTGGGAAGGCACTGCCATGCAACAGCTTAGGAATTAGAGACAAGGCACAGCAGAAGCTGAGAGGGAGAGATAAGGATAGAGGGGCACACAGGGAGTGTGGTGAAAGAGATTGTGATATAGAGTAATCAGAAAGAGAAAAAGAGAGAGGAATCAGAAAGAGGAAAAGAGAGTGGGAGATAGAAGAATCGGAAAGAGCAAAAGAGTGAGAGAGAGGAATCAGAAAGATGAAAAAGAGTGAGCGTTAGAGGAATCAGAAAATATAAAAGAGCATGAGACTGTAAATAGGGTAGAGTCATAGGGGTTGTTCCACCTTAAAACGCACAAGAGAAAGGTTTGACAGTGAGTGAGAGATAGCGGAACCAGAAAGAGGAAAAAAGTTAGAGTTAGATGATTTAGAAAGAGGAAAAAAGTGAGAGTTAAAGGAATCAGAAATAGGAAAAGAGAGTGAGATAGAAGAATCAGAAAGAGGAAAAAAGTGAGAGTTAGAGGAATCAGAAAGAGGAAAAAAGTGAGAGTTAGAGGAATCAGAAATAGGAAAAATAAGATAAGCATTTCTGAAACGTTTCAATGTGTTTATATTTTAGTTAATATGACTAATATAGCATGTAATAACATATTATTTACCCAAGTTCCAGTTTAAACTAAACCTTATAGAATGTTGATTAAAACGATGAAGGGTATTTAGAAAATGATCAAGCGGGATACACAGACCATCAGCTCCTATAGATTATAAGTCCTTATGTTCAACAAGTAGTCACACAGTTTCTCTTTTTATTGTTTAATTCTGACAATACTGCAATATTATTTTTATATTTCAACTGAAACTTGAGTATTGTTATTTTATATCATGTTCTCCTTTTTTAACAGGCAGATAAATTGTTTTCATTACTTGTTATGGTTCTCTTGTGCCTGTGTTATATGTTGCCTTGAAAATATATTTGGACCTCTGACCAATTTTCTCATATTAAGGAAAGCAATGACCAACGAGCATTCATAGACGTTAGAGAAAAAGTAAATGAATATGCTAAATAATGTCCAAAACATTTGGATCAATAACCATTAAGTGGAAGCTGCATTACACCACCAATGCTAGAAGAACTCTCTCAAAACTCAGCTCTTCAAAATACAGACTTGTGGAAAATGCCAGAAAGGGCATTTACTTTGAAGGAGCAACAGAATTCGGAGTAATGGTGATATGGTAGGAACCATATCAATTGCTGTGTAACACTGGGCTTCAAAAGGGGGTCAAAAGCCCCTAAAACCCCAAAAGTACCATCAAAAGTAACGATTCACGATAATGTCATTTTCCAACCAATACGATAACTGATAATTACCTGCTTCCTATGGCTGATAACCGATGACATAACCAATCATTTCTCATTTGTATTTTAAAAATATGGGTAAGCAAGGCTATGATGTAGTGAGCACAAATAGATCCTCTGGTCCTTATCTAGGGTCCAATAGTGTTGCTAGATAATACAAGGGCTCTCCATTGGTGTGTCTAAATCGCTGTTCTATTGCTTAAAAGAGTGTTCTTTTCAAAGTTTTCACTCCCTGGTATGTAGCAACAGCCTTTTTTAAGAACTGTTTTATGGCCTCAACGGAGAAGATCACATTTGCGGCTGTAGCTAGGCTAATATCTCTAGTCAGCTGTTCACACGGCTTTAGAATGTTCAACATATTCTCAATTAGCACCCATTGGTATACGCTTAGAGATGCCGGCAATTCATGGTCAACTCTGGATGCTGCAAGCGCTCGCTTATGCTCTCACAATCTCCGCAGCATGTCAATTGTGCTGTTCCACTTTGTAGGTACGTCTTGTTGGAGCCTTGTGGTTTTCATGTTGGTTTTGTAAATCTCTCAGACAGGAGAAAGCAAATTGGGAGTGCTTAAAATGTCCAACTGCCTTCCTCCCAATTGAAAAACAGTCTAATATACTTATTTGGCTCAGTACAGCCTTGTTTATCGCAAGTTGTAGAGTGTGTGCCATACTGCCCAAGCTTGCAACCCCACATTCCTCCATAACCGTGGCCATATTCCGAGCATTGTCTGGACAACTTGCACTCTATCTCTTGTTATGTTCCAATTCGCGAACATGGTCTCAAAAGCTTTGCAGATTGCTGCCGCAGTATGCGAATCGGAGCACTCCTGTGCATGCAATACGGTCTGTTTAAAACTGAAGTCCTCATCGAGTCACTGAGCTGTCAAACTAAGCATACTAACTAATCAGAAGTACATATAACCGTGGTAAAACTTATGTCGCTTACATTGTCATCGATCAGACTGTGAATGTGTGTGGCAATAACTTTATGGGCAGGTAGGGATAAGTCGGACAAGTAGCGGCTTGGGAGTGTATAGGAGCTGGCGAAATCCTCTGTCTTTTACCATGGAAAAGGGCTGGACGTCAATTCCCATCAATTTTGTGATGTTGTCATTGATCGTCTAGCTATATGTCTAGCAAGTGTCCTGCAGTTTTCAAATGCCTGTTGAATTGGCACTACTACCTCATTAGCTTTTCTTTTGTGTGTGCAAACACTGTCTGCTGCTTCATATAGCTTGAATACATCTTTTGTTTTGAGTATTTTTTTCCCTGGAATCTTTGCGGTGTATGTATTTGCAGATTGCAATCTTAATGTCTTCTTTGGAAACTCTGTAAAATCTCCAATAACGGTGATTCCATGTTTGGTATTAGTCTACACAGCATGGCTTTCTTATGTGCAACTATGTGAAGTAATGAACGCTACAACAGCGTGCTGCGTTTGTTAAGTTAATGAATGCTAAATTAACTTAGTATTATCGGTCTATTTAGCAGCTAGAATTTACTTAATAAATAATAATATACATTTCCCATTATTGGCCGATAATTTATCGGTTCAATTATTATCATGCATCTTTAATCAAAAGGCATTTATGAAGTTTGGATTAGAGCATTTTGGCAAAAACTCACACCAACAGTTGTGATGCAAGCCTTAAACTGACCTTGCCTCAAGACACACCATCAGTACAGAATAAAACCAACTTAATTGGAAATGGAGTTGCACAACAACAAAGACAACCAACCAACATTAGTTGGAATTTTACTGTTGAATACAAACCAGTACAGCAGTTACATATGTGCACCAGAGACAGCAATTTAGACTGCAGGACCACCTAAGGCCTAAACATTTAATTTCTACTGTAAGTGTATGCCAATGAATTTTTCATAGAGGAAGTCAAAACAATTAAGGTGCATTTTATTGAACAGGACACAGAAATATTGCATTTAACTATACAAACACAAGAATTCTGCCGGAAACCTATGATGATGAGTGACATGGAGATAAAGGTTGTAATAAATGCATCCAAGTAAAAGTTTAAAAGGTTTACAACGAAGCACAAGCAATGGAGTTACAAGCACTTCATATTGTAAGAATTGCAATAGAAGACTCTGTAAAGAATTCAGACATTTTTATTGCATTCCTTGCGTCTTACTTAATGGCTGAAGTACGTTTGGTCCAAATCAGATATTAGGTACTGAATATTTATTTATTGATTATTAATCTAATTAGAGCCTATCTATTTAAATTACGTATTTGGATCTAAGAATTAACTAAATTTCTCAATGATGTTTTTAAATAAATAATTAAAAGAAATGATAATTATGTCTGTTTAAGGACAATCTGAGATGATGCCAGGTCATGCTGAAAGAAATTAACAGGATTTTGAGATCCAGCATGTTGTACTGGTATAACAGAGGGGATTTTACCTGTCATTTACCTTAGCACCACATATCCTCACAAAACACAGATCCACCGCTCTGGGGCATGTAATGAAACAGAACAGAGTCTGAACACAGTAGAAAAACAGATTGACACTGAAAGAGTCAACACTGAGACCACATAACAGACATAGAAAGATCACACACAACACATGAGTCACAAAGAATGCACAGAAGGCACAAAGACAACACAGGAGATAGAGATCACATAGAGACCACACAAAACTCACGAGACAAAGAAAACAAAGATCAAATAGAAAGAAAACAAGGAAATCACAGAGACAACACAGTAGATATAGAGAACTCACAGAGACAACAGAGTGCTCACATGACAAAGAAAACACAGATCACATAGAAAGAAGACAGAGAAGGTAGGGATCTCACAGAGACAACACAGAAGATAGAGATCTCACAGAGACAACACAGGAGGTAGAGATATCACAGAGACAACACAGAAGGTAGAGATCTCACAGAGACAACACAGAAGGTAGAGATCTCACAGAGACAACACAGAAAGTGGAGATCTCACAGAGACAACACAGAAGGTGGAGATCTCACAGAGACAACACAGAAGATAGAGATCTCACAGAGACAACACAGAAAGTAGAGATCTCACAGAGACAACACAGAAGATAGAGATCTCACAGAGACAACATCGGAGACACAAGATAAAAAGACTAGGGGACGACAATATGTTTTTTTCAAAGCCAATTCTGATTATTAGTGAACAAATTACCGCTAGTGAGCAATTACCGCTTTCCAATGTCCCTTTTCAGCTTGTAGGCTACACCAAAACATTCATCAGGCATTTTTGGTGGAGTAACATTAGTTAGTCTAAATTCTAAAATGTTGATATAAAAAAACATAAAAAGATAAAAATGTGGGTAATGTTTGTTGCAACTTCAGTATTCTTACCTTTAAGAAAAAAGTATATTGTCTCTGCCATCTCTCACTATTATAATGTTTTTATTGGCTATTTACTCATGAGCTATAACCAATCTAATAATTCTGTAAGCAGGAAATGCAGAGCCATATGAGAAAGAGATGCAGTTGCAAGAAAAGCACAAATGAACGATTCCAATAGTCGAAAAAAGTATTAATATCGTATTCCAATTATCAGCCAGGCTGATTATCGATCGACCGCTAGAAAAGACAGTCAACACGGATCACAAAGGTGAAAGTGAGAACACAGGACCACAGAAAACAAAGGGACAACACACAAGACACAGAAAACACACAAAAAAGACATAGACATGCAAGAGTAACATATTGACACATATGGTTAGAAGAGAACACAAAACTTGAGACAGTTTAAGATGTGTATCTGTGTTAACTATATATGGCAACTGCTAATGTAGAAAGTGCTTGAAAAAATATTATTAACTGAATTTATGTCCCAATTGTTACATGGCATCAGTTCATGTGATGGGGACCAGTCAATTGGAAAAGTATGCTTATGTATCCTTGTGAATCCTAGGAATGTTCTCTCTAACTTCCCTGTTACACCTTAGGAGGACATGACCATGTCTCAGGACAACCGAGCCATAATGACTTCTAGAAGTCCCTGTCGGAAGTCCTTCTGTTTGGGATGCAAATCAAGTTGCTGATGCCTGATGCTTCCTGCTGCCTCTGGCCACAACCCACCTGATTGTCCCTGTCCTTGTCCACCTGGATATGCTGTAGAAAGGTATTCTGTCTAAAGACTCTGGTCAAAGCCCACATATGCAGTTGCTGGTAATGTACTCTCATAATCTTCAGCCTGCACAGCCACTGGCCACCCTTAGAGTCTGGTTCCTTTCTAAATTTCTTTAAAAGTTTGGATCCTACTAGGGAGCTATTTCTAGCCCCTGTGCATTAACTCTTGTTGCCTGCCCTTTATGGTTTCAGGCTCTAAAAAGGCTGTCAATCATCATTCCCATGTTCCAATGCTTTTTGATGATGATTGACAGGGTAAAAAACATTGGAACATGGGAATGCATCTCTTGTGTGTGCTTGTTTGGCTACCACTCTGTGTAGCTGTAAGCTAGACATTATGCAAATAAACTGTCTTTTGAATGATAAAAAAGGATTTCAACAACAATATAAACTGTTAACTAGAAAGCAGCATATGCTTATCTGGTAGAATAACATGATCTTTATTTTATTTAGCAAAATCACATGTCTGTTATAAAAAGACAGGTAACCAATTTGGTCTCTGGTGCACAAACTACATTAAAGGCATCTACACACACACAACAACATGTTTGTTATAAACCTGCAAAATATGTTGTTTTTTAATAAAAGTCACACCTAGTTTATACCAAGTATTTTACATGATGCAAAATGTAAAATACTTGATACGTTTTTTCTATATTGTCTGAATTTTCATATCAAAGAAAAGGACTTATGTATTGTGATATAATGTTGATGCCATAGTGCCTAGCCCTATATCAGACACCCACGTGCACACAGTGACCTCATGCTCAGCACAGGGAGGAGCCCATTAATGTAATTAGATCACAGCTTCCCTCCTCTCCATCATCTTCAGCCCAGAGCAGGCCCCTGTCCGAGGAAGCCTCTGAGCCCAGTGCTGAGCAGGTCTGCCCCTCCAGCTGGCACTTCCATCATTATACAACTTCCTCCCTGTAGCCAAGGACATAGTGTGCCAGCACAACCAACAACTAAGGTGCCAACTATGCAAAACCCCAACATAGCCGGTTAGCCATCCAGTTATTATGGTCTAAATAGGGAAGGTTAATGGGTCAGCCAGTCAGGTACGAGAGGGGCTGAGTGTGTTTAAAGTAGCGATAGCAGGCCTTGCATAGCACTCAAAACTTGAAAGCCTTGTAATCTTTACTAAAGCAATTGGATGTCCTTTCCGTGTTGAGTACGCTGTAATGAGAGCATTAAAGCCGGGAGGAAAAGTCAAATAGTAAACGAAAAACGTAGGAGGATGGAAAATACCTTGTTGTTGCAGGAAGACAATGATGTGTGTTAGTGATTGATAGTATTTGGTGAGCAGAACACAGGAAGCAGAGGACTGAAGGCTGACGAAAACTCAAAGAGAAGCAGTATCCAGCACAGAGATGCAGTGTCAGACACCAAAGAGCAATTGGAACTTGAAGCTCTATAAGCCCCCACTGCATTTTAACTGGCTTACTAAACGCTGAGTGTGTCAGCTCAGCAGCAGGCCAGCAGCAGCCAATCAAGTTCTGAAATCACATCAGAACTAAGTTGGGAAACAGAGATAATGTGAACATCTTTGGGGTCAAGTACCATAGGTTGCGTAGGTATCAACGCACACATTCAGGAATAAATATTCACCCCTCTAAAAGGCTGATATAAAAATCTTCCCAAGTCAGGTGTCTGAGGGACTCTACATTTATGTCACAATCAATGCATTTCTTTCTCATAAATTGTGAAGTTGTTGCCTTGGGATTGTCCAGCATTCTGAGCTGCCTCCGGTTCACATGTACCGCTACGGTAGGGGCTTTAGTCAAACCTACGTTACTGCTACTTTTTGCCACTTCTAATGAAGCATAACATGCCTACAAATATATGTGTATATACGTATGTGTGTGTATATATATATGTTAGTAGTCAAATTCAAAGGCATGTAACAGGGGCACTGTCATGACACAATGTAAAAAGTTCAAGGAGCCATTCTGTCTGTTCTATTTCTCTAAAACAGGGTGAAACAGCAGCAAATTACTGGAGCACCGACATAGTCTCTTTAAATGTAAAATAATGAGAAAAGGATAAGAGTAAAGAATAGTGTTTATCAGATATACATATTGATACACGCAATGTCTCCACCTCAGTGCGACGCAAACATTGTTTTTCAGTCATGGTAATTCATGAATGAGACATCTAAGCTTTGGCACAAACTCTTAGATATGAAGACACAAAATTGGCATGTTGGGGGCTAATGGTTAGAAGTAGAATCAATGTATAATTCAGACAGATGGCTTCTAGATACCCAGGCAGGGCTCCTAGATACCCAGGCAGGGCTTCTAGATACCCAGGAAGGCACAAACAAAGCCCTCAAACAAACCCAGAGAGGTCTGCCAGGAAGAGAGGAGACAAGGGGGCATTACTCAGGGACTCTTGTGGGAACCTGTGCGCTCCACTGCCCCTGCTCAGATGTCAACAAGCTACCTTTAAATCAGCCGTTACCTTGCAACATAATAGACTATTAATAGGAAGGGAGGACTGACCGGACAGAGTTCTTTCGTTTCACTCTTCAGCACAAGTAGGACTGGGATAAAGGGTCTCAGTTTCCACTAATCCCTCACTTGCAAAAAAGCAAACACACATAACAAGGCTCTTTGTGAGGCAAGCAAATATCTTTTTAACTACCACAAAATATTACAAGTGCAGAGATATTATCCTGGAGTTAATGCAGATGTCATGGAGTGTTTTGAAACATTTACTTTTTTAACATTTTTATCATCCTTTTCATATTTATCATATTTTTAACACAAAAAACATATGGGAATTTCTACAAGATAATTAAGGTCACACATAAAAAGGTTGAATTTACTCTTTGATAATGTACCCTATCAACTGAGTCACTTAAAAATATGTTACATTTAAACCCACATGTTTCTGGATGAGTTCATTCAACAGATCTCAGAGGAATGTAGAGCTAATTTCTGTATTGGAGCAATTAATAAGGCACAATAAAAACAGGTTGTTGTGAACAACAGACCACCATCCCTACCTCCATTGTGACCACCTGTCCAGGAAGCTGCCCATATGAAAGTTAAATCCCACTTAGGAAGCACCAAAGCCAAAGATGTTTTAGTATCAGCATACAGGTGAAGTTAAGCGGGATGCTGAGCAAGACGATGATGGATCTTGAGCAGGATGGATGCTGGGTGATGGATAAGGGATATTGTGAGGGATGTTGGGCAAAAGGGGCAGACAATGGTGGATGTTGAGAAAGACGAATGTGTGATAAGGGATGTTGTGCGGGATGTTGAGCAGGACAGACGTGAAATGATGGATGTTGTGTGGGATGTTGAACAGGGCAGATGTGAAATTATGGATGTTGTGTGGGATGTTGAGCAGGACAGACGTGAAATGGTAGATGTTGTGTTGGATGTTGAGCAGGATGGACGTGTAGTGATAGATGTTGGACATGCTATATAATTTAGTGAGTCAAAGTTTAGAGGCTGTGCAATTTCTGTTAGTCTGCAAAAGCATTTCCCTTGCTTAATCCTCCAGAACATCCTGTTTAAATGTTTGGTTGACATTTATGCAACTGACATTCTCAAAAGGAATGCTGCACCTAAGCAAGTTTGGGAAATCCAATTTTATATTTAACTGTTATTCCATTATTACTAGTATGTTTTGAACATGTCTGTGTATGTGTGGTTTCTTAGTGTCATTCATTGGTTCCTAACTATGGTCTCTGTTCCTAGGTATGAGAGTGTGAGTGTGGGATGTTAAGCGTGATGGACGTGTAATGATGGATGTTGTGCGGGATGTTGAGCAGAACGGATGTGTGATAAGGGATTCTGTGCGAGATGTTAAGCAGGACGGATGTGTGATGAGGGATGTTGTGCAGGATGTTGAGCAGGACGGATGTGTGATGAGGAATGTTGTGTGGGATGTTGAGCAGAACGGGCGTGTAATGAGGGATGTTGTGCGGGATGTTGAGCAGAACGGGCGGACGATGACGGAGGTTGTGCGGGATGTTGAGCAGGATCTACGTGTAATGAGGAATGTTGTGTGGGATGTTGAGCAGGACGGATGCGTGATGAGGAATGTTGAGTAGGATGTTGAGCAGGACGAATGTTGAGTAGGATGTTGAGCAGGACGAATGGGTGATGAGGAATGTTGAGCAGGACGGATGTGTCATTTTACGTTTACAGTTTCGTGTAGTTTGTACCTGTTTGTCCTTGGATTAAATTCACTCTTTAGTTTCAACAATGTCTGCATTTGATTTGACTCCACACCACGACCGTGACATATACACTGCTCAAAGAAATTGAGCTTGAGGGGCGGTCAATGATGGATGTTGTGCGGGATGTTGAGCAGGACGGAACACGTAATAATCATCACAGTATTACACCAAGCCAATAAAACTTCAGGGATATCAATCTGTCCAGTTAGAAAGCATAAGCAATTTTGAATCAATCTTACCTATTTTGGTACAAATAAAAGTGACAGGTGCACTGGAGAGGCAACAACAATTCAACCCCCAAAAAAGGAATGATTTTGCAGGTGTTGGCCACAGACAAGTGCTCTCTCCATATCCTTCCAAACTGCTTTATTTCTAGTTTAACATTTCGCAAGTGTCCTTGTAAATACTGGAAACATGAGGCGGTACCTGCAGCCCATTCAAGTGGCACATGCACTCCAGCTCCATCCGGATGCCACATCCATATGTGCCCGTCGCGAGAAGGTTTGCTGTGTCTCCCAGTACAGTATCAAGAGCATGGAAGAACTGCCAGAAGACTAGCTTTTACAGACGATTTCAACTGCCTCCCGTGGTCACTAGCTTAACGACAAGCGATTTCACCGCTTGTGTGCAATGCCGTCCGTCCTGCTAAACATCCACTTTAGGGCTCCCCCTAGCCAGAAGTTCCATGTGACTGTGCTGGTCGTCCACACCGCGCTGATCGATCTAACTGCTTCTTTTTTAAATGACATAATTAGCGACTTAGCTAAGATTAACATGGTTGACTGTAATGTATTACCTAGCTATATGTAATAATACTAGTGCTTAACTGAACAGTTTCAACATATGCCTCTTAAATTGAAGTCAAGAAGTTGGCACAACTCACTGTACACTGTAGTCTGTAAATGCTGTCAACGTTTTTCACGTAGCAACAGTGCAAGACCATCATATTGTATAGCTAGTACTAGCTAGTTCGCTTTCAAATATGGCTTATAACAACACATCAGCAACAACAATACAATATTTGAATTACAACCCAACTGATGCTGGCATGGTTAACGCTTAATTTAGCATTCACTTTCACTAGAATAAGTCTAGCGGCAGCATGTTTACCTGTAATACGACAGAAGGCCATTGCTCAGGACAAACCATCGGCGTTGATACCCTTTCAAATAGTTTGTCCATTTAAAAAGCCAGCCTTTGTAGGTATCCGATCCCGGAGCTGGGACTCCGGCTGGAGTGGATGCCGAGCATTTTCCCTGGTCGCTCATCCTCTGCTCCGCCGCAGGTTGGGGTGTGCAGCCGGACAAACAAGGGACCGCGGAAAGGAATGATACTATCCTCGCTGAACGACCACAGAGAGCGGTCGCTCTCCCCATACACAGACCGCCGATGAGAGAGCTCGGCCGCAGAGTGAGCTCGGCGGGGGAGGGTCCGGACCAGAGAGAACCAGATAACACTACGCGTCCCTTTCACATGATGCTGGAAACCCGAGGAATGAGGAACATTGGGCTAGTTCAATTTACAGTCCTCGGTGCCCTGCTTGGGCGGAGTTGACATTTTTTTTTAGGGAATTTCATTGATGAACGTCTACCCACCCCAGGCACTGGGCCATGCAAAACAAACTAACATAACGACATAAAGGAGAAGAAAACGCGAGGAACTGCCATGTGAGCTGTCAGATATTCCTGAAACATCAGGCATGTTTATTAGAAGAAATATAGGAAGCAGATGCCTTGGTTTGAATCGGATACATGCTAGAATAAACAGAATAATATAATTTTTTTCAAAATAATTATATCTATTGAATAAAATATTATACTTGCAATAGCATATTAAATATAAATCTTAAATACGGCCCGTGTACCTTTGGCCAGTGGATTTCTATGTAATGTATTTCTATTTGTTTTGCATTTAGCCTACATTAAATATCTGTGTCGAACATTTGCTATTGAGCCTTTCGTGGGGTAAAATATTATTGAAGACCATAAGTTAAAGACCATGAGACCACAGTCATTGATTTACTATCTGGATCCGACATTTAATCTAGCTCTAATGCAAGAAAATTACAATTTTGTGATGACATCCTAAATTCATCAAACAGGCCATACCCTAGTTTGCTTCGTAATGTCGATTTCGGCATTGCTTACGATTTGCTGTTGAAATTTGTCAGATATTTTCTCAATTTTAAAGCAAATAGTGTTCTAAATAATTCCAGAAGTAGATGGAAAATGTCATGTTTAAACCGATCAGAGAACTATAATATGGGGGGGGGATAAAAATCAAGTAATTGTCTCATAAAAAAGAAAAGAACTATTTAGCATACGCTTTTATCTAAACAAACTTTTTATATATAGCGTCAGAAAGTTATGTGTGCGTACATTGCATGTATATCTCCCGTTGGAATCAAAAGTTTTGCAAAGTCAAAGTTCAACAAAAGTAGCCAGACAGAACGACATTTTAGAAACGGAAAACCATTTAAAAGTAAGTTTTTCTTTGAAAAATGAAGCCTCCACATTTAAACTTTTTCATTTCCGGCTTTTTGGAACTACCTGCGTATGTTCCAAAAACGTAATTATAATTACCTGTTTTCCACATGATGGCGATATTGTATGTGAAGTTGTTTACTTTTAGCATAGCGAAACTGGTGGTAGTAGAGTTCAGTGCAACAAACGGACGCATACTATGAAAATATAATTCTCGTTTTGAAGTGTTGATAAACTATTATTTACAGTAAGCGCCTGCACGTTCAGCTCTTAACCCGTTAGAAATATTAAAGGGCTAAGAGAGAGATCTAAAGACACGAAAATGATCATGGGTAGGTACGGCTAGAATAAAGCATTGCTTTTGCTGCTTTTTTATGAAAAGAAATGGATGAAAATGTAGCCATTTTAAGGAGGCTTTTAAAAATGTTTTCCTTAACATTGTATGTGATTGAATACGCGGAGATTCGATTAAGTAAAATAATTTACACTGTTTTATTTTAGAAAAGTTTTAACTAGAAGTGCAATTGGAGGATCCAGTCCAAGCGTTCACGACAAATTATGTAAAAAATGTACATTTTCCAAATACCAGGCACCGCATTTTTCTTTGCTAGCAAATCCCACTATCACTCATTAACGAAAGATCATAAAACAAAACAACGGAGACCTGTTGTAGTTTTTGCTTTGTTGTGCACTTGCAGCTCCTATATTGTAGTTCTTCAACCAAACACATTTCTGTAAGCTGTAGAGAAAAATGTGAAACCCTTGCATTTCTGACTCAGTTGACACACAAGTACTTGCACAGCAGAGTTTCACAGTCTGACTGAAAATTTGATCGTTTGAGGTAACTCAAGAGTAGCCTACATACAGCTTTCATAAAAATGTTCACGTGTGTTTTTACCTTTCTCTGCAGAGCACTTCTCTTGCTCTGTCTTCTCTGGACAGCACCAATGTGCATAACACAAGAGACATTTGAAAACATAGTAGAGACAAGGCCAATTATTGAGCGCAACATATTTAATTTTCCCATAATCAAAAACAAAACAGCTAACACCTACTATTAAAAAATAAATACAAGTGATGTTTCTGTTAGAAAAAATTAGCCCTTCATGTGTACGTATGACACACACACACACACAAACAAACAGTCTGATGGACACTCATGCTACAAACACAAGAACGAATATGGCTCAACTATTTCCATAGTATCTTATACCGATGCTACATAACCATTCTCTTTACAAATTGGCTGTGACTGTGGATCCGAAGCCTCTGCACATTTAAGCCTCTGCATAATTTTTTGCTTGGGTTGAATCTTTATGCTCACTCTGCTATACTCATGAGAAACGAATACATAATGATTAAATTATTGAAGTAATATCGTATTATATAATGTCATAGTTTAAGACAAAACACCACTGCATGCAAGATCATTCCTCAAGTTTTAGTGCAATGGAAACATGCATCCAGTGTCATTCTGTGTGGATCAGTTGTAATTAGCAGGGATAGCATTTAGAGGGGTGTTTATAAGTTGCCCTCAGTGTTGTTTTTAACAATGGTCTTGTGGAAACATATTAGAACAGATGGTGTTAGCTAGTTGTAGCATGGCCTCCCCATGCATTTTGCCTGTTGTCTTGTACCTTCGAACGTGATCAACACATTTGTAGAAGCTACGGGAAGCTCTTAAGAAAATCGGATCCGCAGTCACGCCTCAAAACATGTTTTTCACTGTCTCCAATAACAACCATATACATTACACACAGGAAACACATGACAGCTGACTGCACACAATCTCACCAGTGCAATTGAACCTTGATCTGCTGGCTTGGCACCAAAAGCATGCAGATCAATGAACCACGTACATACAGCATGCACTCATTTCAGTGCAAACTTTGTCACAGAGTGACAGTTAGATGGACACAGTTTTACCACATTCTCAAACGTAAAAAAATATCTTGCACAACTTCTGCCATTGCTTTGATGTTTTCAGAACGTGTTATACGTTTTCTTCACCGTTTGGGAGGTCAATACAGTGTGTGCTCAGGGTGAATCCTTCTTTGTTGGTTTGTGGTCTGGGTTAATCCAAGAGCATAGTGGTTGTTCTGCGTTCTGTGAGGCATTCTTGTTTAGCATAGGACATTTGTGGTTGGAGACACAGGACGGCTTGTCAGGCTGGTCAAGGTGCTCTGCAGCTTATTGCTCCCCATAATTAGGTCACTACCTCCTCTCTTTTCTGCTTCCATTGCCGTTCTGCTTTGCCAATGTTGCCCATCACCCCATGCATAACAAGACAAGCATTTTCAAAATCATCACTTTTTCTCAAAACAACATGGCCGCTGTTCCTATCCCATTATCCCTGTCTCATTTGAAATCTGTACTACTGACTCTTCGGGGGCTATACCCCCTCTATATCTAGTCTCTGCGGCTTCCTGCAGGCACCAGAGCGCCATGGATATAATGTATTCATCAGAAACACGCAGTGGAAGATGGGAGGGAGGGAGCAGATTAAAGACCTCCATCATGAGAGCAACTGCAGTGTTTTTCTGCAAGAGAACCTCACATCCTCCTCTAAACATTAGACATGACTATTATAATTTCCTTACATTCACAATCAGTGTACACTTGTTTACCTGTAGTACGAGGACAATTCTCGAACAATGTCAGCTGCAAGACATCAAATGGTTTACTCCTTAAGGGGTGCTTTGGAGGACTGTGTTGCCTTAGGTTAGGTTTCTGGTGATGTGCCACTAAAGGAGGATGGGATAAATCAGGAGCAAGTCATCCATCTTGATTCAACCATGTTTACCAGTTATTACACTCCCCAATGACCTTGGCTACTCCACATCTGTCTCCATTAGAATACTGACATTTCAAGTATGACCGGGGAATGTATCTACCACATGACAATACATCGCATTTTGAAAATGGAAGACTTTAAGTGAGTTGCATTCTTTCCTCTAACATTTATGAGACTTAACAATACCCAGTCATGTCACTAATTTAACCACTCCAATTCTCAAACAAGCAGACAACCTACAGTATGAGAAGCTGCTGCCTTGTGATATGGGAAGCTCAAGATCAACCTGGTGGTGTGTTGTTAACTGTGTTTATAACTGTATATATAGTGGTGGAAGTAGAATCGCTGCTCTTCTTTTCTAAATCTGTTGATGAACCCTCTTCTCTTAATCCTTTCTCTAATTGGGAACATTGTGACAGAACTAGAGTGATGACAGAGATGTATATTTTGTACAGGGTTGTTGTAGCCACAGCACAGCAGTCACATAAAGCTCAGTAAAGCAGGAGGCCTCAGGGTGTTTTCCAGCCGTTTACATTGAAGTCTTTATCTCCATATATCGATTAATCCCCCTGAGGTGTGACTGTGAGACTCCTATGGCTCTGGAAGTACTCTGGGGTGAAGTTTCCCATAGGTTTATAGCTAGGATGAGCTTTGTCTTCCTTAACGCTAACCCAAGATCGGCGCCTAAGGACGACTTCATCTTAAACCGGAGTGAGCACTGGGTCACATGACGGTGCAACGGTTCCTCTGCAGGGCACCTTGCAGGCGGATCCCGGGGGTGTGGTTCTGCTTCATGCCACGGGCCACAGCAATGCCAAGCAGTTCTTTGAAGAGTAGGACCACGTGCCAGTTGAACTTGGCAGAGCACTCCACATAGCCACACTTCCAGGTCTTCTTGACCAGCACTGAGACAGCCCGGCGAGGAGTAAAGCGCTGGCGCTGCAGGTCCCTCTTACTGCCAACCACCAGGATGGGGACCTCGCTACTGCTGCCTTCTCTACAGGGAGAGGGAGGACAGAGAACATTGGGAACAGAGATAAGGAGCTAATGGATGATAAGAAAGAATATCAGTCAAACAGGCGAGCTGTGATTAGCTCAAATATATTTGGTGCAAATACTGCAGTAATATCCCAGTCACATAAACCCTATTTCTCACACACCTATGGTGTCAATACATGAAGGTTGCAGCATTTGGAAGAATAGTCTCTTGGTTAGACCGTTCCTCTTTTCTTAACATCGTAAAGGTCAGTAACATGACAGAGAGACTGGAGTCTTCTACTGAAGAGGTCACTGGCTATCAGTGCAATGATAATTGCCACATGTTTCTGTCTGTTCAGGGGTTTGGGTATGTGTGTGAATGCTATGTGCATGTGTTAATTCCTCTGCCTGGATTGGATGCATGTGGGGGTGGATCAGAGAATCAGGGCATTTGGGCCTCTACACACATTGCATGGACTGAGATGAAATAATGGAGAAAAATATTTTTCATTGCACATTGATTGTGAAGATGCATTCTAGGCTGCAAGCTGGGCTAAAACGGCAATGACTCAAGTGAGGCTGACAGTAATGCTATTGTGTACAATACGTTTGTACTTTGATTTAATGCTTTTGTAGCATGGTGAGATACATATGTATTAATTAAATGGGAGAACACAGAATGTACAGTACCATTCAAACATTTGGGGTCAATTTGAATATTTTTGAAATCATTTTATTTTTGTCCATCTAATTAATCAGAAATACAGTGTAGACATTGTTAAGGTTGACTACTGTAGCTGGAAACGACTGACTTTTGTTAGAATATCTACATAGATGTTTAGAAAAATCTGAAACTATTCTTTTAAGGATATAAATGAAAAAATATTACAAAATCAACTCTAACATATAAACCCAGTCTGTTTAAAGTAAACATAGTAATACAACTGTTGGGTGATGTAAAGCCGACCTATTAATCCCAAAACTAAGCAGGCTGGAATCCTCTCAAATACCCACTCAGGCCTGAAGGTCTCAGGAGCAGCAGTTTGAAGGATAGTTTGTGTGTTTGTGTATACATGAATGCTGTCAGAGTCTTCATGACATGAAAGGAATGCAGCTATGGGCATTTGGGAAGGAAGAAACACAGCCAGAAAACTGACAAGGCACTGATTATTCTGGGGGCAAGAGATTTTTCTTTGTGAGAGCATTTGTGTATGTGTGTGTGTGTGTGTGTTTTTCTTCAATTTGTTTTGAAAAAGGTGGAGTAAGCAGCAAAAAGACAGGGCAAATTTCTCTTTTCACCAGCTGTCCAGCACAAATAAATAACCTGGCCTGGATGTGAACACCATTATTCAGATTAGATTGATCCCTGTTTTCATCCCTTAACTTAACTCAACATATCCCCATGCTGTTCTCCCTGTCTTCATCCCTCAACATGTCCCCATGCTGTCCTCCCTGTCTTAATCCCTCCAACTTTCATCAACATGTCTTCCCTGTCTTCATCTCTCCACCTTCCCTCAACATGACGCAATGCTGTCTTCCCCGTCTTCATCCCTCCAACTTCCCTTAACAAGTCCACATACTGTCTTCCCTGTCTTCATCCCTCCACCTTCCCTCAACATGTCCCCTGCTGTCCCCCCTGGCATCATCCCTCCACCTTCCCTCAACATGTCCCCGTGCTGTCTTCCCTGACTTCATCCCTCAACCTTTACTCAACATGTCCCCATGCTGTCCTCCCTGACGTCATCCCTCCACCTTCCCTCAACATGTCCCCATGCTGTGCTCCCTGTATTTATCCCTCCAGCTGCTTGCTACCTGATGTAAAAAGGGCTTTATAAATACATTTGATTGATTAATCATGCCTCCACCATTCCACAACATGGGCTCGTGTTGTCTTCCCTGTCAACACCCCTCCATGTCCATCACTAAGTCCACATGTTGTCCTTCTTGACATCATCCCTCAAATTTATCAGCTGGTTCTCTTTCCCACATGTACACTGGAGTAGCCTCAGATCTTTTGATTCATTTCCAAAAATAGATGTAACATTATTTTGGTCTGATGAGTTTGCATTACCATGGGCATAGCTGGGCAAAGACTTCTGCTTGTTTTGTGATCTAACATTAACCCAGCTGGGACAATGTTTAGGAACGTGCAATTGTGCAAGGTTGTATAACTCCCACCCCCCCCCCTCAGGCCCACAACGATTAGTCTGGTGATGTCCCTCCTCAGGTCCCTTTTGTACTCTCTGGTTCTCTCTATTTAACCTTTCTGTCTCTTTCTGCTCTAAATAATGCATGTCCTGCCCTCGGCCAATAACAGACAGCTAGGAGACTACAGGCCATCCAGCCGCTGTGTTTGTGGAAGGAGTGGTGCACTGCGGTCACATCACAGATGTGCTAAGCTTAACATGTATGCCTGTGCAGATGCCTGCGGTTGAAATGAGTGCAGGTGTTTACCTCATCAGGACGTCTGAATGAAATGGCACCTCGTTACGGAGCTGTCACATGCTGGACAGAGCCAGACACCTGAATAAACACCAAGTCAGTACAATGGCTGATCATTCACTGTTGTCACACAGACCCATTGGGTAATTTTGTCAGTGTGTATGACAGAGTGATGTCTCAGACATGACTGTCTCTCTACAGCTGTTTGACCCAACTGGTGTGTCTCAGATGCAGTACCTCCCTACCTGTGCTCCACGATCTGCTGGCGGATCATCTTGACGTACTCAAAGCTTTCCACACAGCAGATGTCATAGACCAGGATGTAAGCGTTGGCATTGCGCACCCCTCTGCAGCGCAGGTCCAGCCACTCCTGACAGACGGGCAGACAGCCCGGCAGACAGACAGCCCGGCAGACAGACATACAGGCAAGCAGACAGACAAAAGGAAAACATGAGTGATCCACAAATATTTGTTTGTGTGTAGAATACACATTTTGTTCACCGTTCACTGACTTGACAAATAAAGCAAATGTATGAATTTGTTTGTCTCATGAAGCAAAATGCAAACCTAAAATGACATGATGTAATATATATCTCCCCTAAAACAGCTATGCTTGAGAGTACTGTCACTCTGCATCCAGCTGCTTATTTGGGCAGATCTTTAAACAGGTTTTTAAACAGAGGTAGCCTCACATTCAATCATGTTTCTTTACTTGATGAATATGGAAATTGAATGGGGTAAACTAGGTTAACACATCCCCAAGTCAGTCAGAAAGAAAGCAGTGCTGTGAAGCAGTCTGAAGCCCCAAAAATTTTTTGGACTGCCTGCCTGCCTTGCCTTAGGCCAAACAACAGAGAACCAAAGCTGTCAGAACAGGCATAGGGCCAGTCTGCTTTCACGCCGAACAACAAGAACACACTGTACAATTGTAAACCTTAACAGGATGGTAAATTGAGGCCTTGGTTTAAAAACAAAGGATTTTCTAACAATAATTAAATCGCAGCACAATAGGACTAATTTGCAGCAGCCAATGAGGCAATTGCTTCAGCCATGACACAGTGACCCACTCTCTTGGTTTCTCTGTGTTAAATACACACTCTCACCTACTCTGTCTCTCTCACACATATACACACAGGCATCCTCTCTCTTGCACACATACACACACTCACACTCACTCACATGCTCACTCCCTTACACACACACTCACTCTCATCCTTACTCCATCTTTCTCTATCACAGGCACCTTCACTCTCTCTCTCTCTGTGTCACCAGCTGTACCTGCGTGAGCTGAATTCATAAGTGTTTGTGCTGGCTCGGGAAGGGAGAAGAAGAGATGGAGAAAGAGGGGGAAGGGGAGAAAATGGGAAGTGGGTGATTGGATGGAGAAGACCGCTGTCTCTCAGAAAAGAGTGTAGGCAGAAGACATTAATCTGCAGCATGTAGATGGACAGTACATGTGAATATAACCCCTGACCTGAGCCTTAGCAGCCTGACAAAAGGGGTGGAGGGAAAAATAATATCAGAGATGGTTAACAGTGAACAAAATGTAGTCTGTTGGGAGATTCAGTTCTATACATACTTGCTGGTATTGCCATGTCTGCAGATTGATTGACACTGTTTCCATGAGGAATACATGTTGGTATGAAGCATTTCCCTACTATCTCATCCCGCTGCTCTGTAGCCACTCTCACTCTGGTGCCACCCTCACTCTGTAGCCACCCTCACTCTGGTGCCACCCTCACTTTGGTGCCACCCTCACTCTGGAGCCACCCTCACTCTGGAGCCACCAAAGCTTGTGACCATGATGATGGGTGTATGGGACGCTACACACACATATGGTTGGCTACAACAGTCATGTCTCATTTAACTTGTAACAGTACCACCCAGTGCAGTATTTTGGTTGTGACTGGCTCTGCAATAACTCCACTATATTGTGTCAATTGAAAGGCCCAAACTCTTTCAATGTTATTCTATTAATCTAATTGTGTGGAGCAAGCGATAGCCAAGCAGTGGGCAGACAAGCAATAAAAGTTGCGTTTTTAATGGCAACTCAGGTTAGGATATGGAAGCGCAACTTTATAAATTGCATCATCGCAAATATAGCTACATTTGTGATTTAAAACCCATATTTGGAATTGTGCCGCAATGCACAGGGGTTTTACTACTGCACTGTCCATATGGACAAAAAGACAAACCAGGTTGTAGCCTTAATCGTAAATTCCCCTAGAAAACACACTGCATGGGGCTATTTTTGGAATGTTTGTTAAAATAGCTGCGGGTTTCGCTTTTTTTCTGCAGTTCAGAAATATGAATCAGAGACACAGCCCAGCTAACACATTTGGTTGTCTTGGAAGTTGTGGGAACGTACGTTTTTTACATTGGTAGTGTGAATTGACCCATAATAAATATATATACAATGCCTATAAAAAGTATTCAACCCCCTTGCATGTTTCACCCTTTTGTTGCTTTTATACATGAAATCATGGTCATGTTTTTTGACAGGAATTTGCCAAAACATTGTCTTTAATATCAAAGTGAAAACATATTTTTACAAAATAATATCAAGTAATTAAAAATATATAAGGTAAAGTAGATGATTGCATAAATATTCACCCCCTTCAGGTCAGTATTTAGTAGATGCAACTTTGGCTGCAATCACAACACTGAATCTGTGTGGATATGTCTCAATCAGGCTGACACATCTGGACACTGCAATTTGCTCCATTCTTCCTTGCAAAATAGCTTAAGCTCTGTCAGGTTGCTCGGGGATCGGGTGTGAACAGCTCTTTCAGTCCAGCCACAAATTCTCGATTGGATTTAGATCTGGGCTTTGACTTGGCCACTCTAGAACATTCATCTTGTTGTCTGTGAACTATTTCTGTGTAGCTTTGTTGTATGCTTAGGGTCGTTGTCTTGCTGGAAAAAAAAATCTTCTCCCTAAGTCGTAGTTCTCTTGCAGACTGAGTCAGATTATCCTCCAGGATTTGGCAATATTTTTCTGCATTCATGTTTCCTTCTACCTTTACAAGCCTTCCAGGGCCTGCTGCTGAGAAACATTCCCAGAGCATGATGCTGCCACCACAATGCTTCACAGTGGAGATGGTGTGTTTGTGGTGATGTGCAGTGTTTGGTGTTCGCCAAACATAGCATCTAGTCTGATGGCCAAAAAGCTAAATTTTTGTCTCATCAGACCAAAGAACCCACGTGCCTTTGGGCGAATTCCAGGCGAGATTTCATATGAGCTTTTTTCAACAGTGGCTTTCTCTTTGCCACTCTCCCATACAGCTTTGACTGGTGAAGAACCCGGGCAACAGTTGTTGTATGTACAGTCTCTCCCATCTGAGCCACTGAAGCTTTTAACTCCTTCAGAGTGGCCGTAGGTGTCTTGGTGGCCTCTTTCACCAGTCTTCTTCTTGCCCATTCACTCAGATTGTGAGGACGGCCAGCTCTAGGCAGATTTGAACAAGTGCCATACTCCTTCCATTCCTTAATGATGGATTTAACTGAACTCCGTGGGATGTCCAGTGAGTTGGAAATCTTTTTGTAGCCATCTCCTGACTTATGCTTTTCAATGATCTTCTCTCTGAGTTGCTTGGAATGTTCTTTTGTCTTCATGTTGCAATTGTAGTAGGAATACTGATGAACCAGAGACTGAACCTCCCAGACACAGGTGTTTTTATACTGAAATCACTTGACACACATCAACTGCACTCAGGTGATCTCCATTTCACTAATTGTGACACTGCTGGCATCAACTAGCTGGACCTCTGTTGAATTAGGTCAGTCACTTTGAAGAATGAATATGAATGAATATTTATGCAAACACTTATTTTACACTATATATTTTTAATTAATTTACATTAGTTTGTAAAAGTCAGTTTTCACTTTGACATGAAAGAAGCTTATTTTGCAAATTCTTGTCAAAAAAGACTAATTATATTGACCATGTTTTCATGTACAAAAGCAACAAAAGGGGGGTGAATACTTTTTATAGGCATTGTATACACTGTGTATATACACTGATGAGCATTATGACCACTTACAGGTAAAGCAAATAATGTTGACCATCCCCAAATAGAGTCAATTTGTCATGCCCTGACAGGGCAGGACTAACTGTGTGGCCTCTAGCCCTCTCTATGCCGTTGTGGGCTCCCCAGTCAGAGCAGCTGCATTCAGTTGACTCTGATTGGGGAGCCTACTTAGGTTCAGTTTTCACCACACCCGGTGTGGTTTATTGTTTGTTTGTGTTTATGCATCTTCACGGTTTGTCCGCTGTTTAATTCCCTTTTCACGTGAATACGCTACATGTTTCTTTGTACACCGTTTAATGTTAGTTAGTCCTTTCATTTTACGTTTACAGTGTCGTGTAGTTTGTATTTGTTTTGTGTCTAAGGATTAAACCCATTTTCATTTCAACTATGTCTGCGTATGGTTCCACCCCACAACAAAACCGTGACACAATTCCTCTGTGGCTTGGCAATTTTTGGCGGCAGTGTACTGTATATATACACTATGTTCACTAAGTTCCTGAAAAGTGTATTTTAAAGCCAAACCACCATCCTACAACGTTGTGGTATGGTTGTTTTACAAAATAACCATAGGACATCCACGCACTTGGATGTTACATCATTGTGTAAATGAATGCAGGGTGTCAGGAATGGCACCAAGTTTGATCAAGAGGGTTACATGGGCATAGAAACATCCATTGTGGGTGGTAGGGTGCATGTTTGCACTATTGTGATTCCAGCACCTGCAAACTCATCTGTGGTAGCTGACCAGACATACCACTTGGGTGTGATAGTAGACATACCAATTAGGTGTGATAACAGACATCAGGAAAGAGATAAACATGAAGGTAACAGTTAATCAGGAAAGAGATAAACATGAAGGTAACAGTTAATCAGGAAAGGGATAAACATGAATGAAGGTAACAGTTCATCAGGAAAGAGATAAACATGAAGGTAACAGTTAATCAGGAAAGAGATAAACATGAAGGTAACAGTTAATCAGGAAAGGGATAAACATGAATGAAGGTAACAGTTCATCAGGAAAGAGATAAACATGAATGAAGGTAACAGTTCATCAGGAAAGAGATAAACATGAAGGAAGGTAACAGTTCATCAGGAAGGAGATAAACATGAAGGAAGGTAACAGTTCATCAGGTAGGAGATAAACATGAAGAAAGGTAACAGTTCATCAGGAAAGAGATAAACATGAAGGAAGGTAATAGTTCATCTGGAAAGAGATAAACATGAAGGAAGGTAATAGTTCATCTGGAAAGAGATAAACATGAAGGAAGGTAACAGTTCATCTGGAAAGAGATAAACATGAAGGAAGGTAACAGTTCATCTGGAAAGAGATACACATGAAGGAAGGTACAGTTCATCAGAAGGTGGGGAGGGTAGGGGCACTAAAGATATCTTTAAGAAAATGTTTAGATAATAGCCAGATCCACAGCCTGGACCATTCTTATATCCCAAGAGTGTTTTAACTGTTTGCAGTAAGCCCCTTGTTCAAGTGTTCCCAAGGAGTAGAGAATTTGTGTTTTGTTTATGTGTGCTTGTTTTGTACATTTCACTTTTTTAATTACTGCTGGATATTTAATGAATCACTGCTTGTGTGTTATTTGATTTAAAAAAAAGCTCAAACATAATTTATTTACCTTTGCAACCCTTGAAATGCTCTGATCGTGGTTTGGCTTTAGGAAACACATATTGGATATTTACCTGCACTACATGGACCATATGCAGTATTATACTGGTAGTACTTTTACATAGACCATATCCAATATTGAAGTGGTAGTACTTTTACATAGGTCAAATGCAGTATAATACTGGTAGTACAATTACATAGGCCAAATGCAGTATAATACTGTTAGTACTATTACATAGACTATATGCAATATAATACTGGTAGTACGATTACATAGACCATATACAATATAATACTGGTAGTACTATTACATAGACCATATGCAATATTGTAGTGGTAGTACTATTACATAGACCAAATGCAGTATAATACTGGTAGTACTATTACATAGACCATACATAATATTGTAGTGGTAGTACTATTTAATAGACCAAATGCAGTATAATACTGGGAGTACTATTACATAGACCATATGCAGTATTGTAGTGGTAGTACTATTACATAGACCTCATGCAGTATTGTAGTGGTTGCACTACTGCATAGACTATATGCAGTATAGTAGTGGTAGTACTATTACATAAACCATATGCAGTATAGTAGTGGTAGTACTATTACTGCACATATGCAGTATTGTAGTAGAACTAAACAATATGCAGAATAGTAGTATTGTAGTAATAGTAGTTGACAACATGCAGCGTAGTTGTAGTACTACCATCATTACAGTTAATAATACCACATTGACCATATGCAGTATAGTAGTGGTATTAGTAGTAGCACACGTATAGGAGTACTAGTGAGGCACATAGACCATCTGCAGCGTAGGACTATATAATCACATCTCTCCCTATCTAGGTGCTTGAGATGCACCCCCATTCCTCTGTGGCCTAAAAATAGAGCTGCATCCTCGCTTCATATCTCTTTGTCATCCAAGTCCTCTTTTTGTGTGGAGGTGGAGCTCTGTACACAGACAAGATGGCAACACTGCATCTTGTAAACCATCGCTTACACCTGTAGGACAGAGTATGAGAGATCACTGGAGAAAGAGAGTAAAAAGCCACTGTTGAAAAGGACACCCTGTGTTTGTGCAGCTTACTATAGAGCAGCTCCATACGCTCCTTTTAAGTGTCAAACTGGGCAGGTTTCCCTGACAACCCAGGTCCTTGGTCACTTTTTACCAGGCCCTGACAAAATTGAGATCCTACTGCTTGCAATGTTAGCGGGGTAATACTGTCAGATCAATACCTATACACCAGGGACAAGAGAACCTGGTCATGAATGGAAATGGATGATAAACTGAGACATACCTTGCTGTCAAAATGATAATAAAACAGATTGGGTTCCTAGGGGACTGAGTTTCTCATGACTTATCGATGTAGTAGACCCTTGTGGACCTGTGCCTGCTTTTAGGGTTTATTAGCGTTGAGGTCCCACTGGGCATTGATCTCCTCCAACTGACTGATGATAGTGTCTGCCTTTTAACACAATCATGTCTCTGATCGTTCTGCCACTTCGTGTGTTTGTGACAAAACCTTTCTACAGAGGCCTACAAAGCGTCAAAATGTTTGATGCAGCTAATGCAATGAAAAGTCAATGCAATTAAATGTTTCCATGTACCTAATCATGATAATCATTCAAGAGAAATTACTAGGAAAAAAAAATGAGAGAAAGAATACGAACATTAGGAGGAAGTCATGGTGATACAATGCACATTTGGTTGGGAACAAAGGTGAAGGGGATCCAATGTCATGTTCAGGCTTAAGTATGTCTGTACTCATCCTATGGACAAACTGACAGAAGCTCCAGGATGCAATCTGAAATGAAATATTTACACTTCATTCATCATTTCATTTCATCAGACCAGCCAGCAGCAGCTGAATGGTTATTACCATCAGAACTTCTCAAGGTAAGTAAGGCAATGATGTTGTCCCTGCTAACTATAGACAAAGTAAACTGTCAGGTTTCTACTTGACAATGCTAGAGTGTATATATAAAAATAATAACAGAACACTGTATCAATGCTAAGAATGAATCTATATTTACAAAAGTGTGAGTGCATGTGAATATGTGTATTTGTGTGTCTTTTTCTGTGGGCTTAGGCATAGGCGAAGGCATGTGTGTTTAGTTGAGCAGAGAAGGTGAATGTGGTCAGGTGTTTAACAGTCTGGTGGCTTGCTCCATGACTCTTTTAATATGACTTAGGGAGTAGAATCACTGTTGTGTCCTCTTGACAACATTGGAATTAATGCTCCAAGACAAGTCCTCACCTTTCTGAGTGAGCACAGAGAAACTACACGCGTTTATCTCTACTTATGCGGATTCTGGCATTTTCCCTTCTCAGTTTCTACATTTTTCTTTGTTATTCTGAAGTTGAGGGTGCTGTCTTGGTACCGCAATGTCAGTTTGATTGCCTTGTCCCAGCAGGCTGACATATTGTTGTTGGTTATCCGGCCTACAACCATGGTGTCATCGTAAAAACTAGAAGATTCACTGCTACACAGTTATGGGTGAACTGGGAGTAAAGCAGAAGGCTTAGTGTTGAATGCTCAAAATATAGTAAATGAAAATAATTCTCAACGTGGGTCAATCCCTTCTCTTATGTGTTGTGGCTGTGTGAGTAGAGATGGAAATAGCATCCTCTGTGTATCTGCTGTGTTAGTAGGCAAATTGAATAGGGTCCAGTGAGCCTGGCAATCTGCTTTTATGGGCCATGACAAGCCTCACAAAGCACTTCTTGATGACCATGGTGAATGTGAAGGGGAATCATTACGAGAGGTTACTTTGGGTTTCGTGGGCTTCAGGATGATGGTGGGGAACTACAGCCTTTGCCTACATGCACGACAGCCTGAAATAGGAACAGGTTTCACAAGCTTTCCAAGATGCCGCCCAGCTGCTTTGGGATTGTTGACTCTTTTGAGAAGAGTGTTGTCAGCTTTGAGGGAGCATTCGGTGTGTTGAGCTTGTCAGAAGAGGGTGGCATCCTTTGGGACAATGCAAGTGGATTTACCTTTCAAATCATTGGTGGCATGTAGTCCTTGCTACATGCGTCAGTCCTGCTGACTTGATAGAGTTTGTGCCCTACTCATCCAGTGTCTTTGCTTAAGATACATACACAGGTATATATATACGCTGTGTGTATAACTCTTAAATCATCTGGTCTCAATTAGAAAAAATATTATTAAAGATCTTTACTGTACACTGTGTTGTTGAGAACAAAATGATGTAACAACGGTCCATGACGATTGAGGGCTGGATTCAAACTGAAAATCAAAGTAACAACTGAAATGACAGGCTGTTACAACTTGTGTAACTTTCATCACGGCAACTCATAATGTGACTCAGTAGTGTGTATGGCCCCCAACTGCCTGAATACACTCCAGACAACGTCTAGGCATGCTCCTGATGAGATGGTGGAAAGAGACCTGGATGACCTTCTCCTAAACCTGGATCAGGGGATGAGCGAGCTCCTAGACTGTCTGTGGTGATACTTGGCATCATTGGATGCACCGATACATAATGTCCCAGAGGTTCTCAATTGGATTCAGGTCTGGGGAATGTGAGGGCCAGTCAGTGGCATCAACGCCTTCATCATCCAGGACCTGCCTACACAAATGCCAACTGAGCTGCACGCTGTGTCCCACTAAAGGACGTTGGAGTATGTTTCTGACAATTTGATAAAAGATTTGCACAACAGTTGTCCACTTGGGGTAATTTTGTAGGGCCCCACAGTGCTCCTCCTGTTCCTCCTCACACAAAGAAGCAGATGCCAGTCTTGCTGCTGGGTTAATGTCCTTTTATGGCCCTGTCCAGCTCTCCTTGTGTAACAGCCCATCACTTGGTTTCTCCTCCATGTTCTTGAGACTGTACTAGGAGACATAGCAAACCTTCTTGCAATGGAATGTATGAATGTGCCAGTCTGGAGGGGCTGCAGGTACCTGAATAGGCTGCAGGTACCCCCTCATGCTACCAGAAGTGACAAGGACACAAATAAAAGCAAAACTACAGAAGAATCAGTCAGGAAGGATAAGGAAAGAGCAATCGTCTTTTGGCCATTTGCAAACACATTCCCTTTTTGTTGTCTCTTTAATTTGCACCAAAACAGGTGACATTGATTGCTTATGCCTCCTAACTAGACATATTGCTATTCTATAAATGTAATTGACTTTAATTGACTGTTATAATGTTGTTAATATGCGTTCCCTTCATTATTTTAAGCAGTGTATATGTATATATATATATATATATATATATATACAGTGGGAAGAACAAGTATTTGATACACTGCCGATTTTGCAGGGTTTCCTACTTATAAAGCATGTAGTGGTCTGTAATTTTTATCATATGTACACTTCAGTGTAAGAGACGGAATCTAAAACAAAAATCCAGAAAATCTGTGGCTAGGCCACTCCAAGACCTTGAGATGCTTCTTACGGAGCCACTCCTTAGTTGCCCTGGCTGTGTGTTTCGGGTCGTTGTCATGCTGGAAGACCCAGCCACGAACCATCTTCAATGCTCGTACTGAGGGAAGGAGGTTGTTGGCCAAGATCTCGCGATACATTACCCCATCCATCCTCCCCTCAATGCGGTGCAGTCGTCCTGTTCCCTTTGCAGAAAAGCATCCCCAAAGAATGATGTTTCCACCCCCATGCTTCACGGTTGGGATGGTGTTCTTGGGGTTGTACTCATCCTTCTTCTTCCTCCAAACACGCCGAGTGGAGTTTAGACCAAAACGTTCTATTTTTGTCTCCTCAGACCACATGACCTTCTCCCGTTCCTCCTCTGGTTCATCCAGATGGTCATTGGCAAACTTCAGACGGGCCTGGACATGCGCTGGCTTGAGCAGAGGGACCTTGCGTGCGCTGCAGGATTTTAATCCATGACGGCGTGGTGTGTTACTAATGGTTTTCTTAGAGACAGTGGTCTCAGCTCTCTTCAGGTAATTGACCAGGTCCTGCTGTGTAGTTCTGGGCTGCTCCCTCACGTTCCTCATGATCATTGATGCCCCACTAGGTGAGATCTTGCATGGAGCCCCAGACCGAGGGTGATTGACCGTCATCTTGAACTTCTTCCATTTTCTAATAATTGCGGTTGCAACAGTTGTTGCCTTCTCACCAAGCAGCTTGCCTATTGTCCTGTAGCCCATCCCAGTCTTGTGCAGGTCTACAATTTTATCCCCGATGTCCTTACACAGCTCTCTGGTCTTGGCCATTGTGGAGAGGTTGGAGTCTGTTTGATTGAGTGTGTGGACAGGTGTCTTTTCTAAAGGTAACGAGTTCAAACAGGTGCAGTTAATACAGGTAATGAGTGGAGAACAGGGCTGTGAGAGCCGGAATTCTTACTGGTTGGTAGGTGATCAAATACTTATGTCAAGCAATAAAATGCAAATCAATTACTAAAAAATCATACATCGTGATTTTCTGGATTATTTATTTTTTAGATTCCATCTCTCACAGTTGAATTGTACCTATGATAAAAATTACAGACCTCTACATGCTTTGTAAGTAGGAAAACCTGCAAAATCGGCAGTGTATCAATTACTTGTTCTCCCCACTGTATATATATATTTATATGCATGTATACAGTATATACGTGGTTATATGTTTTTAAGCTACATATTAACCCTAAACCTAAACCCTAGATCTAATCCGTATTCTCAAGACATTAGACTCTGAAGAACCTAACTAACAGACTACAGCAGCTCTGCACTCCTCTCTGTTAGTCTCTGTATTCCCTCCATTCATTCAGGAGAGCAGCATGCTTTAATCCAATCAGCTCAAAATAAAATGAGAATACATCTCAATCAGGTCTGTTCTGTTCTGGCCCTGTTCCAGTGCCTCATGTTCTGTGACCCTGCCCCACCATTCTCTTTGCAGTCAGTAAAACATGACCAGACAAACTGTCTTCCCTCAGCGGTCAGAAAACAATGATCAGCCAGCATTGTTCAATGGCTGAGAAACTGAACTGAGCACATGAGAAAAAATGGAAGGCTGCAAGCTCTCAGAGCCATTATATATCTTCCGGAGAGCGGGGCTATTGTTGCACTTACCAACTGATGGCTCAGAGATGGCCATCCTTCCCTACACAATGGTTAATCTCCCAGTCCCTGCCACTGAGAAGCATCCCAATACCAGGCTTTACTGTAGGGATGGTGTTACTAAGATTATGTGCGCTACCTTGTTTTTGCTACCTTGTTGAGCATTAAGTAATTAATGGACTAGACTAGTCAGCTTTTTGTTGTTGTTGGCGACTAAAATAGGGCTAATATGCAGAAAGATTTGCCTAAATACCACCACCACATTAACTTTCCTACCCATGGTGATCATACTTTTGATGATTGTTATTCACAAATACGGAACAGCTACAAACCCCTAAACACCTCCATTCTTCTCTTCCTACCTACAGACAACAACTAAAACAGGAAGAACCGTGGACAGTTCAGCGCTGGAGTGAAGAATTCATTACAACTCTCTAGGACTGTGTCAAGACCGCACAGACTGGCAGATGTTTTGTGTGGCATTGATGAATACACAGACTCTGTCTCAACTTATTTCTCCAAGTGCATTAAAGATGTTGTCCCGAGTATTAGTGTCAGGACATTCCCCAAAATCCCTGGGTTAATAGTAATGTCCATGCTAAGGTCAGAGAACGGTCCTCTGCCCATAGCTTGAGGGACCTGAAGGCTTTGAGGAGGTCCAGATATGATCTATGGAAGGCTATTGGAGATGCAAAAGAAGAGTACAGGGACAGGTTGGAGTCTAACTACCACAGCTCTGACCCCAGACACAGTCTGTTATGTGGACTGTGAAACATAACAGACTACAAAGGGCAGAATAGCAGGGATGCTCATCCTAGCGCCTCCTTCCAGACCAACACCATTCACCAGTTTGAGGCGACCAACACCATTCCTTCTGGAAGACTTGCTGAGAACCGGGACAACTGCAATCTGTCCCTAGCCATGGCTGACGTAAGGAGAATTGTTAAAAGAGTGAACACATGGAAGTCATCAGGGCTAGATAGCATTTCAGGTGGTGTCCTCAGGGGTTGTGCCAACCAGCTAGCTGAGGTATTCACCTCTATATTCAACCTCTCCCTGAATCAGTTTGCAGTCCCCACCTGCTTCGAGCAGACTACCATTGTCCTCATACCAAAGAAACCTTCCATCACCTGCCAGAAACTTCCATCACCGGCCGGTAGCACTGACCTCCATCATCATGGAGTGTTTGGAGCAACTGGTCAGAACCCAAGTCTGCTTTACCCTTCCTGACACCTTGGACCCTCTTCAATTGGCATACCGCCCCAACAGTTCTACGGATGATGCCATAGCCCTAGAAAAGGGTGACACTCTTTTAATTCTTTTAATGTTTTTTAATTTGTAAGGAACTGACGAGCGCTGTTGAGGAGAGGACCCAATTGCACGAAGGAAACAGACGAAGTGAATCTGACTGAGTTGGGATGGTTGGAAAAGGAGTTTGTAGAAGAGGCTCGTATGGTAAAAGCGTGAAGGACGGATAGGAATGAGCGCTGAGTGCTGAAGACTCAGATATAACTGACTGGAATATAATACTACTTGGACGAAATGAGTTGCATAGGATAGCGTGGATGTAGTTGAGAGAACTGCGTAATGCAGGAGCCAAAAACGTAGATGCACGAGGAGGCGTAACACTTGGTTTGTACTGGCAGGGAAGTGAAGGGCTGAAGTGCTTATGTAGGGGACTTGATGAGCGATGGGGAACAGGTGTGAGCGATCAGGGAACTGGGTGCTTGGGAACAGGTGCATGCAGTAGCACCCAAGGCCACTAGAGGGGGCGCTAGGGCCACAGGTGGTGGCGAGTCAGGGTGGAACCCTGACAGGACCCCTCCCTCTCTGGGCGCCACCAGGCGGCCGCCCAACCCGACCAGGATGGGCGCGGTGGAAGTCCCGGATCAGGGATTTGTCCAGGATCCGGGAGCTGGGCTGGCAACTCCTTTCCTCCGGACCATAACCCGCCCAGTCCACGAGATACTGGAGACCGCGACCGAGGCGACGCGCGTCCAGCAGGCGACGGACCGTGTAGGCAGGATAGCCGTCAATGAGGCGAGGAGGAGGCAGAGCCGGGGGAGCAGGACAGAGGGGACTGGTACTGACAGGCTTTAGTGGGGAGACATGAAAAACCGAATGGCACTAGGGTTTACCACAGAGTCCACGGTGTAAGGACCCACGTAGCGGGGCGCCAGCTTACGTGCCTCGACCCGGAGGGGAAGGTCCTTGGCCAGTAGCCACACCCACTGCCCGGGCTGATAGGAAGGAGCAGTGGAACGGCGTCGATCGGCGAAGCGCTTGACAGAGGCGGAAGCACGCAGTAGCGCAGCTCGGGCACGCCACCAAACACCCCGGCAACGTCAAAGGTGAGGCAAAACAGACGGAACAGCCACGTCGACTTCCTGGGATGGGAACAAAGGTGGCGGATATCTTAGGCAGGCATGGAAAGGGGACAAACCAGAGGAGGAATTCACTAGCGTGTTATCTGCAAACTCGACCCAGAGAAGGTGTGAGTGCCATGAGGAGGGATTTGCGGAGGTGACGGTGCGAAGGGCGGCCTCCAGCTCTTGGTTTAACCTTTTGGTTTGTCCGTTGGATTCTGGATGGTAGCCCGAGGACAAACTGACCCTTGCTCCAACACCCTGACAGAAAGCCTTCCAGACCTGGGATGAAAACTGGGGGCCGCGATCTAATACTATGTCACGGGGTATTCCGTGGGAACGAACGACGTGCGTCATCAGGAGGTCCGCGGTCTCCTTGGCCGAGGGAAGTTTTGGTAGGGCTATGAAGTGGGCCATCTTAGAAAAGCGATCCACTATGGTCAGGATGGTGGTCATCCCACCGGACGTCGGAAGACCGGTGACGAAGTCCATTGCAATGTGGGACCAGGGCCGACTTGGAATCGGCAAAGGATGGAGTAAGCCAGCCGGAGGGCGCGTGGACGTCTTGTTACGCGCACAGATGGAACAGGCGGTGACATAGTCCTGTGCGTCCTTGGACATGGTGGGCCACCAGAAATGACGGCGGATGAAGGATAGGGTGCGGTTGATGCCTGGATGGTATGTTAGGCGAGAGGCGTGAGCCCAAGAGAGTACTTCTGTGCGCACAGAATTGCGGTCCAGTGCCTGGGTCCGGCTGTTGTCGTTGTGCGCGTTGAATAACGGACTCAATCTCTCACGTAAGCCCTGCACGGAGACAGGACGAGGGAAGAATCGGTGCTGGGGCTTCGTCTTCGTTCTCCGGGGAATGGACTCGGGATAGTGCATCGGGTTTGATATTGCTGGAGCCGGGACGGTAAGTAAGGTGGAAATTGAATCTGCCAAAAAACAAGGCCCAACGCGCCTGTTGGGAATTTAAACGTTTGGCCGAGTGTAGGTAGGAAAGATTCTTATGGTCGGTCCAGACAATAAACGGCTGGTCAGCTCCCTCCAGCCAATGCCTCCATTCCTCCAGAGCTAGTTTAACGGCTAGAAGTTCTTTATTACCGATGTCGTAATTGCGTTCTGGGGCCGTCAATTTTCTTGAAAAGAAGGCGCAAGGATGGACCTTCTTATCCGACGCAGAACGTTGGGACAGGACCGCTCCGACTCCTGTGTTCGATGCATCCACCTCCACGATGAATTGTAGAGATGGGTCGGGCTGTTGTAATATGGGAGTGGAGGTGAATTTTGTCTGTAATTCCTTGAAAGCACTTGAGGCCTCCTGTGTCCAAAGGAACGGGGTCTTGACAGAAGTGAGGGCGGTCAGTGGTGCAGCGATTACGCTGTAGTTGCGGATGAACCGGCGATAAAAATGTGCAAACCCCAAAAAGCGTTGTAACTGTTTTCGATCAGTGGGTACAGGCCATTCGGAGACTGCTGTGACTTTCGTCGGGTCCATCTCAACTCGCCCTGGCGAAAGAACATGACCCAGAATTCACTCTTCTCCAGTTTGACGAACAGACGGTTATGTAACAGGCGTTCCAGGACGCTGCGTACGTGTCCGATGTGTTCGCGGAGAGAGGTTGAGAAGATGAGTATGTCGTTTAGGTAGACGATGACGTATCGGTTGAGAATGTCTCTGAGCACGTCGTTGATGAGGGCTTGGAATACGGCAGGTGCGTTTGAAAGCCCAAAGGGAACAACTAAGTACTCGAAATGCCCCAGTGGGGTGTTGAACGCAGTTTTCCATTCATCCCCTTCTTTGATCCGTACAAGTTTTGTGAATACCGATGCCTCCCAAAGGGGAGTGAAGGAGGAACTGAGTTGGGGTAATGGATACTTGTTACGCGTGGAAATGGCGTTCAGGGCGCGATAATCAATACAAGGGTGCAATGACCCGTCCTTCTTGCCAACGAAGAAAAAGCCGGCGCCGACTGGGGAGGAGGACGGTCGGATTATCCCAGAGGAGAGGGATTCGCGGATATAACTCTCCATAACCTCAGTTAAAACAGTGAGGTCCCCAAGTGCGGATGGTGTTGGAAACCCAGTCTAGTTGGGGGTTGTGGAGACATAGCCACGGTCGACCGAGGACCAAGGGAGACATAGGACTGTCAATGAGAAGGAAAGGTAATTTCTCCCGGTGGTTGCCGGCGAGGACCAAGAGAAGGGGTACCGTCTGGAGGTCAATAGAGGCTATACGTTTTCCCTTTAACCCCCTGAACGTAACTGAGGTTGTGACGGGAGTGCATGTGATGCCTAACTGATCGACCAAATTGTGGTCGATGAAATTGCCATCCGCACCAGAATCGACTAGAATGCGGATGGGAAGAGAGGTGGAGCCCCAATGAATAGTAGCCTTGAAGTCACCCTCAGAGGAAGAGGAGAGTTGTGACTTGCCCGTCCATAGCGCCCTCTCTATGGGCGGGCTCACTCGTTTCCCGGCAGCAATGGACATGAAGAGATCATGTGCCCCTTCCTACCGCAGTACAGGCATGCTCCTTCGGCTAAATGGCGTGCCCTTTCTGCTTTGGATAGAGCAGTGTGCGTCCCAGCTGCATGGGTTCTAGGTAGGCTTCGGGTTCCAGTGTGCGTGGCTTGTCCGAAACTGTGGTTGTGTGACTGGGTCTGGGTGGTGACGCGGATGCGCAGGTATGATCTTTTCTCTCGCTTGCGCTCGCAAAGTCAATTATCCACTCGTTGGGACAATGCGATTAACTGGTCGAGTGTTTCCGGTTCCTCCCGGGGGGCCAGTTCATCCTTAAGGGTTTCTGAGAGTCCATTAAGGAATGCCCCTGTAGGGCGGCATCATTCCACCCGCTTTCTGCGGCCAGGATTCTAAAATCAATTGAATAATCCCCTGCGCTTCGCGTACCCTGACGAAGTCCCCGGAGTCTTTTCCCAGCGTGCCTTCCTCCCTCCTGGCGGTCGAACACTTTAGTAGTTCTTGTGTGAACGTCACGTTTGACATTAAAAATACTTTTACGTTGGAGTTGATAATTGCATGAAACAATCTAAATAGGTAATTATTGAATGTTCTAAATGGACACAGCTTTTAACCAAAACATAATCTAAACAAAAAAGAAATAGTTTGTGGAGCAAACACCTGACAGAGCTTGAGAAAAATTGGTTGCACCACAATTTGTAGATTCGTTTTTTTCACTTCGCCATTATAGACCTTTTTCCATCAGTGGCAAAACCTCCTAATTGAATACACATTGATTTTTTGTTGCAACACAATAAAATGTGGGAAAGTCTCAGGGGTGAATTATTTGGAGAGCTTCTGTATGTGCACACCTTAGGAGTTAGAACACAGCTGTGTACTTGAGACATTTGTGTGTGTGTGACAAGAGAAGCGCTAGATCCTGCTGTACTTGACAGACTGTGCTGTGGTGAAAGTTAAGCACCATTTAGCTAGAGCAGACTCAATCATACTGGTGCTCCACGGATCATGGACATTGAAAACACCACAGACCTTATGCTAAAATATTGTCATCACATTCTCCCCTTTGCTTGGCTTCTCCTGGACACATCTATAATACTTTACTGTCCACCTGTCCTGCTGGCTCCAGCTGTCTGTATCTGCAGTATTGGTTGAGGCTGGTTTCTCCCTAGCTTGTTGGATATATTATACTATGTTTATGGGAATCCCAGTGCATCACAACTTCAGGGGGCTTTCTGTTCAATTGGACTGTCATCCATGGCCTGATGTAATTTTTTCAGTAGCATCTCCCCTGTGTAGAAAAATGCTGTCCTTTCTGTGGAAGTAACATGGTCTCTTGGCAAATAAAATAAGCCTGGCAACACCCAGTATGTTTACTGCTCCACACTAGTTTAACCAGCTCTGGGGTGACCTTGGAGATTGGCATCTAGGACACACCAGGCAGCCCTGGGGAGGGCCATGTTTCCAAAAGACCAGTGCCAGATCATAGGCAACAGAAACATTGAAACACAGCTCACAAGGATATCCTTTATACCGATTACCTTACACCCACCACCGGACAACACCATGCCAGTATGCTCCACCCTACAGGCAGTGGCATGACCGGAGCTCAAACACACAGTGACACAAATCGACTGTGAGGCAAGTGCCTAGACCACTGCGCCACTCAGGAGGCTGATCAGGGCTTTTGTTTAGCACTCAAATATAATAAAAAAACATGCAGCTACAAACTGTGGACAAAAACTACATACTGTAGTAATCTTCAAGAAAATTGATATCCTTGACACTTACTCTCCCTTCTTCCCACACAGTACTTCGATCAGTACTACTATCAGTACTGCTATCAGTACAACAAGCTAAGACCAGACCAAGCCATGCAAATTAGGACGCAGTGTACCGGTAAAGATATGTCCCTTTAAAGATTAACATTTGTCACACAAGGTAAAAACATCAGAGAAAATCCTATACAACTTCAACTTTGTCGCTTAGCGAAACATATATAAGACAATGTCAGGGTTATAGAACAGGGATGCACTCCATTGTCTGGTTCCCTTACATGATGGCTTAAATTTTAAGAAGGCTGAGCCTTCAAGAACAAAATGTATGGAAGCAAATGTGCCCTGATAGCAGACATTAAGTGTAAAGCGTGACGGAAGGAAGAAATATGTTGAAATCATTTCAGTTTTATTCTGTGGAGCTTTTGTTCTGGCACTGAGGGGGGGAAAACTAAGCGAAACAATCAAAGATTCAGGAGCAATTAAGGGGACTTGTCTATCATACAATATGAGCTTCTGGACAATATGCCCACCACAATGCAAACACAAAGGTTATAACTATTTCTATTCTATTCAGCACTGAAAATAGTGGTAAAAATGTTTCCTATCATCAGGCTATTAGTGGATTAATGTCCTAAATATAAAAAGATTCTGCCACCACTTGGCACTGCCCTGCTACTCTGCTAACCAAGACCTGCCACTGTTAAGAGGGATTTTTACAAAAGGGCTGTAGAAAATATGTAGTTTTTGTTGTTTACCATTGCCTAGTTAAGAGTTCATCACTAGACAATCATGGGTAGGTCACATGTACTTCAATGTACAACTGCAAGGGAACTAGTAATGTGTAAATCAAAATTTAACTTGAGCCTATTTTTCTTCCAGTTTTAACAGGAGAGATTTTTGCTAATTGATTTTATAATATATTTTATAAAATTACTAGTAATATGGTAAAGGCAGTGTTCCTGAAAAGCAATTGTAAGTGAACAACCATCAAAATTGCATTGACTTTTCTCAGTAGAGATATCGGAGAATTCTCCAGAACTGGATGTTTGCTTTTGTGTATCCACCAGAAAAGAGATTAGTTGATGGTGCTTTAAATAGGGAAAAGTTTTGAAATGTGAGTTCCCAGGAGAAAAGCTTTAATGAGAGATGTTGAATGGATAGCTGTTATTCGTGGTCTAGGATAGTCAATAGGTCTGGGCCGCTGCCTCCAGTGCACTTCACTGCAACTTTAGCATGGGTTCAGGTCTGGACCACTGTTCTTCCAAAAAAGTATCTCTCCTCTATGTTTTCCTGCTTTTAATGAAGCACAACAACAAGTAAAAATTATGAACCAGAATTAGAATACGCTGTTGGCGCACCAGGATGAATCGGAGCAATGAATAAATTAGGTGCAAAGCAACCTGAAGTCACAAAAAACGTCAGTGATGCTGAAAGGAGGTATGAGAAAATGTTGAGGGTTGTGGAAGACCTGTTGGTGACTAACCCAGCTGGAGATAGCTGCATTTATCCAAGAGATCAGCACTGAGCTGACCCAGAGGGACACAGCTACTGATGGATATAATCAACACATTGGTAGTAAACAAAGTAATGGATCTGTTGAGCATGAAGGACCTCAGCCAAGTGAATGTGGCTGCCCCTAAATCTGACAAATCCTCAGCTTTACCAGACATGCTGCTTCTCATCTCCTTGTGTCACGTCTTCTCACAGGGACAGGCACCCCTCAGGGCACGTGGTGAGTCGGCGTGCGACGTTGTCGGAATTCTAGCCATTGCCATTCATGTTTGTCCTGTTTTTCCCCATGTCTTGTGAACGCACCTCTCCCTAATCATCTACAGGTGTAGGCTGTTTACCAGCTATATAACCCCTTGTGTTTTTTGTCTCAACATGTGTTCTTGTTACATGTCAGGCGTATGCTGTTGTACCTTATAAAGCAGATGCTGATTTATAGACACGCACTGTGTGTGTGTCATTTTCTTTGCCATGCCTGTGCACGTGAGTGTTTTCGCTCAAGCTCTTGCCTACAACTACTAGCAAGGTAATAAATACCCTTGACTACGCGTTCATGCGAATTGGTCCTCATTCCTTCGCCCCAACCGTGACACCTTGCAGATACCCATCATCAAGAGACTTACCAAGAGCTGTTCTATGGAGGTCCTGGTCCCAGAGACAGCAAACCCCAAACTGATTATCTCCCTGGTTTCAGAGACAGCAAACCCCTGAACTGTATTGAAAACCCACAAATTAACGATGCCACTGGGGAGATACTTGGCACAAACTACCAAAAGTCCCAGAACCTTTTCACACTACCCTTGATGTGTTCAGTCTGCATGGATTCAGCTCTGGGCATAAGTACATGGAGGTACAAGTCAAGCAAGGAAGACTAACTGGGAACTACAAGTCACCTACCCCATTTGGACAACATTGCCCATCTGTTCTTGTTCAGTGTGGGGGTGTTAAAGGAGTGTCTCCACCTGGCACAGTACCCAGTTCACAGCCACATTGGTACGGACACAAAACCTATCGTGATCTGTAATACACACCCACCTCCTAGTGCTTTATATAATCATGGTGAAATGTAGAATATATACGATTCCTCCAAGAAATTTACAGAATGCCCTTATGATACATTTAGTGATTCTGTTCTGAAAGGGTTTATCATCCGAAAGTTATTCAAACAAAATAAAAAAGAGAGAGAGTTCAATAATTATGTTGCATATACAATGACAACAGTGCATGGAAATGTGTGGGATTGTGTTTTACAATACTTATGGGGAATACTCATGTAGCAAAAAGGTTATTTTGGGCTTGGGTTTAAGGTGATAGGGTTAGATTCCGAGTTAGGGGTCAGGGAAAATAAGAATATGAAGTGAAAAATGGGCCCTCAAAAAAGTATTAACAAGTAGAATAACATATGTGTGTGTGTGTGTGTTTTTGTACTTGTGATTGTATGTTTTTGTCGGTGTTTGTGTGTGCGGACGTCTGTCACTCATGATGGAACCCCTTAGTCGGCATGGCAGAAATCATTCCTTGGTATGTGGCTGATGCAGCTACAAATACAAAAGCGCTACAGAGAAACAATGCTGTGATGACCCATCTGTCTCATTCCTAGTGTCAGAATGCTTTACTTTACATCAAAGGCCAGGTTAAAGGTTCAACCAACAAAGTACAATCTAAACACTGGTACCCTTTTTTTTTTTATTTGTAAGTCCAATCAATTGGAAAGGCTCTTTCAGGAAGGTAAAACAAACCAATCTGTTCCCTGGTGTAAAGAAATATATTGGTTTTACTGAGGAGAATCTGGAGTGTTGTTTTGCATACTTTTTTGCAACATGAAATTAAAGGGAGACTGTAACCAGGGCAATGCTGCAATGAACACATTTGACAATGTTAGTGGTTGGCTCATTAACAACTGTTGATCGGTTTTAAACCTCTTTCTAACAGAATTCATCCATCATTTGACCAGTACCCAAAATATCCTTGCCACAGCTTATGAGAATTTTTTTGGTGATACTGATGGAGATACTATCAGTAAAAAGTAAATCCATTTAATGTTGCCTGACAAAGGAGGCTTTCTGCAAAAATTCTTCATTTGGACACATTCTCATTCTCTTCTGTATGGGCTGGGTTGTACTCAAGATTTGTTATAACAGGAGCCGACAGTGTGCATATTTGCGTATTATTTGGGGAGCTATAGTGGCAAGCAAGCATGTTACTTAGTCTAGCTATGTTAGATATATTTCAATTGAGTTTTTCAGATGCAGATGCTGTTTTGGAAGCTTACTCGCAGTTAAACACCCATGTACACCCTAGTCTTTGCTTTCTGATCAAGTTAAATAGTTAAATCAGATAAGACTAAATAGTTATATGTTTCCTCATATGTTGATAGGAATATGAATATTTTAAGCCGAATGTTTTTCTTATCTGTCATTGGAAACATTTAGTCTAGGATGCATGACATTAGTCTACAATATTGGCCTGTTCTGTTCCCTACACTGTTTTTTCCCAACTACAAATGAGCAATGAAGTGTGCTCTCAAACAGACAGTATTTCTCCACATGCCCTGATTTCTAGCGGTTCACCCCGTACTGACACTCTCATCCCAGAAACCATGTTATCTGCTAGCAAACTCATGATGTCACTGGCGATGTCAAATGCGCAAACCAACAACAGACCCACTGCCAGTTTATGTGGTATCAGCAATGTTAGTTAAATGCCATTCTTCTTGTGGTTGATATAGTTGTATGCCACATTTCTCAACACAGGGGTTGAAACATTAATGACAACAATTTTGTTTTGCAACCTCGACAAAGACATATGATGTTATATTTCACATTAATATCGTTGTCACTAATAATTAACATATCAATGTCTTACAAAGATTGAGAAGAGATAGTTAGTAGTAGAGAGTAGAGAATACGTCTGTATACTACTGGGTGTAACCCTAAGGCACTCGAAGAGTTTTACACACCCAGAAAATGAAATACCATTAACAATTCTAACCCACAACATTTTTATAAACTAATGCAAACAGTTTACGTTTTACATTTATTTAGGCAAAAAAGGAAATTTCAGACACGATGATCCAAACACTTTGAGAATGTTTTATGCCTCATACATATTATTAAACCCAAGTGGAAGTATGTTTTACCTGGCTGGAGCTCGAGGGGAATGACGAAATTGGCGGGAGATCCAAAATCTTCAGGTCGTACATGTTACCGTTCAAAATGACAGATGGCCTATACACATACCTTGCTCTGGTGGGAGTGTAAACCTCTGAGAAGTCATTATAAATAAACTGACGGATTATTGAAGTTTTCCCGACTCCGGGAGCTCCAATAACAGCGATACTTAGCGTCTCCACCATTCCTGGAACATCAGCACCATGGACAGCGACAACAAACCATTAGAGACTCGCCAAAGATTGTCCTCAAAGATGATTCGTGAACAGGCTATTAAACGCGCCTGCTGTTCTGACATAAGTCAAAGTACAAACATTTTACCTCAAAGAAAACCGTCTATTCTTTACGTGCGGCTCCGGTCCAAAGACCGGAATAGAATTAGACAAAACCTAACATTTATTAGGAAAATCGTCAAGTCATCAAAAGCAGGGTTTAAAACTGTTATGTTCGCTGATATCCATTCTGTCTCAATTCGATGGAAAAACAATCCCTGATTTTTGTCGAAGAATATTCCTAAAAAAATGTACCACAACAAAATTCAATACATGGGGAAGGGATTTTTGTAACGTCTCCGCATTCCATAAGGATATGAAGAAACTGTTCGCTAATCTTCAGGGGAACAATCCCCCGCAACCTCGTCCCCTATGAGGGAGCGTAAAGTCCGTCCTCGTAATTTCCAGAGTGACATAATCTCATTCACTGTATAATTTCTCTCAAAATAAAGGAGCCCATTATTGCTTTTCTTATGGATTTTTAGTCTGTTCAAATATTCTCTCCGCACCTTATCTCCAGCCGATGCAGCAATACTGATTCCTTGCACTCACCAAAGCTTTGGAGAGGTACTAAACCACCAGCTTCGTAGCTACAAATTGATTTCCACGTGCTCTTGAAAGAAAATAATCTGCAATTCACCTCGACAAAACGCAGTTATTAATTTAGGTTTTAAGACAATCCAAAAACATTTAGGCAACCATTCTCCAAGGAAATCAAATTAATGTATCTTCCTGCGCGCTAGTGTGTCTGTCCGTACAGCGTGCGCGTGCCTTGAGTGTTTGTGTGTGCGTACAAATGCTTTTACTGTGATTTCCTGTGTATGCTTTGCTAAACATTATCATTTATTCATGTGCGTGTGACCAATTACAAAAACAATCGTGCGAAATAATGTGAAAGCTAATGAGCTACATTGTGGAGGGCAAATACGGTACATCAATTGAAGCACGAATGAGACACATGGGATGGTCAGGGACGTGTCTACCAAATGTATATTGTTTTCCTCATAAATACAGTGTTCTTAATGGAGGTTCCAAAGAAGAATCAAAATGTCCCATTTACACTTTCACTGAGTGCAAGTCACAAGCGCGATTGAGGGACGGGTGACCAAAAGCTCCCCCTCACCCATAGCTATAACGTGGGTGGTAATTAGGGTGTCACTGATTATTTATTATACTCCAGAACCATTACAATTCACATCCAGTGTAGTTACTGCACTTGCTTCTAAAACAGCTGCGGTCTTAAAAAAATCCATGCACTTCAAACAAACGCATTTAACGTAGCCTGTGTTGCTTTTAACGTAACCCTGCTTCGTCACTCTTTGTCTGTCTTTATGAATTCACATAAACTAGCGGGGAGAAGGAGAGTGACAATAACGTGCTGCCATTCCAGTGATAGATGCAGGCAGAGTGGGACATTGACAGAAGTAATGCAGGGTATGTTCATGTCGCATCAACCTTCATCAAATCGCCACATTGTAAAAAACGATACACAGATGCGGAGCGGATTATGAAGATTCTGCCCTATACAAAAATGGTTACATTTGGTTATTTTAAAGCCCAAGGCAGACAAGGTCACCCATACGAAAAATAAATGCATTTGAAATATATAGAAAATATATTTCTGTATACATTTGGGAAATTTATGTCAATGTTCGAAATTGGCATCTTTGATGTATTCTAAAATGTATGTCTAAATGTACGTCGTTATAATATATTTGTGAATGTAAGAGGAAATGTATTTTGCAAATGTATCTATAAAATATTTCAACTCCTAAATGTATTTCTAATTGGCCACACACGTATTTCATGTACATTTTTGTGTAGATACATTCATTTCCTTTCAATGCATTTTAAAATATATTTGCCAAATGTCAGCCTTGGATCCGTAATGGTTGGATGGGTATTCCAGCATGACAGTGACCCAAAACACACGGCCAAGAAGAAGTACATTAAGGTCCTGGAGTGGCCTAGCCAGTCTCCAGACCTTAATCCCGAAAATCTGTGGAGGGAGCTGAACGTTAGAGTTGCCAAAAGTCAGCCTCGAAACCTTAATGACTAGGATCTGCAAAGAGTGGGACAAAATCCTTCCTGAGATATGTGCAAACCTGGTGGCCAACTACAAGAAACGTCAGACCTCTGTGATTGGCAACAAGGGTTTTGCCACCAAGTATCACCAAGTCATGTCAAATACATATTACACAAAGTAAAATGCTAATCAATTTAGAACTTATTTGAAATGCGTTTTTCTGGATTCTATCACTGTTCAAATAGAAGTACCATTGAAATTATAGACTGATCATTTCTATGCCAGTACAAAATTAGCAGGGGATCAAATATGTTTTCCTCCACTGTATATATTTCTCTACAAAAGTCCTTAATGTATTTCAGAATAATATACATCAGTCCAAAAATGTTTGTTCAACATCAAAGATGTTCTCTAAACCTTTACAGACACATTTTTTTTTCTTAACTCGAAGTATATTTACTGCACTGTGTAATGTGGGAAGTATTATATCCTATTTGTTAAGTAGTATAAATACACTTCTAGAACTAAATTGTAGTATAAATACAGAGTCCTTAAGCCCACAGTTCAATTTAGTTCCAGCTGAGGAGAGAAACCCCTACTACCCCAACCAAAAACACCTCCACAACTTGATTAGAGATCTTGGTCTCACCAAGTCCAATGTAGTTTTTGACATCTACGCTCAAGCAGTGGAACTTGTTGGATGAAGCGGATTAAAAGAAGCATCACCAAATCTTTTGTAAGTTCTTAACCCATCAAAATGGGCTCATTTCTGCCACAATGTGACCAGTCTGTTCAAGGCAATCAAAATCACCTGTAGACAGAAATGAGTAACGCCTCTTCATTGACAGCTGATCCAGGAGCCTCAACTCTGTGCTGCTCCATAATGGTAACTAGTACCCATATTTTCCCCAGGTTCACTCTGTGCACCTCAAAGAGGATTACAACAGCATTAATACTATGCTGGATGCCTTGAAGTATGATGAGTTTGGCTAGGATGTCATAGGACTTCAAAATGTTGGCTTTCCTGATTAGGACTACCCCATTTTGATCTAATTTAGGGATCTATTGCTGATAGGACTACCCCATTTTGATCTAATTTAGGGATCTATTCCTGATTACACGCATAGTGTTTTATTAGGAACTACAAGACGTATGACAACTATATAGTTCAACAGTGAAAACCATGAAATGCCTTGGTACATTGGGAGACCAACTGAATTAATTTATGATATATTATTAGATATCAAACCACCACGCAACCATCACATGTTCCTCATTCCTAACCCAAAAGAAATTCAGGAAAGCTCATGAGAGGTAGATGTGGCTTCTATACTAGAGCACTCCAATTCTAAAAGGTATCAGGCTGGAAACCATACCTGGTCCACCGTTTAAAGCTTGTTAAGGGTACATCTTTATTGCTCAGGGAAAGTATTTCCACAGAGTGTGAAGCACTATTTACAGTTTGTCAGAGTCATGGAGGGTCATTATGGGGTAGGCAATGTAACTTTCTAAGAGCATCTCCACCTCCACCTACCTATAAGTGTAGTATATTGAAGTCCCCTGTGGGCACACTCAGCATTTGTTTTTGAGACGAATAATGCAGATCTTGTCAATATTGTTTAAGAGCACACTGGGTGTTGCTTTACAAATTGCCAAAAACATTTGTTTGCATAAACAAATCAGTTTTACATATTAGGGAAAAAATTACCAAGTAGCAAGAAGTACTCAGGAAGTGGTAAATGATCTACATTTGTGATGTCAAATATACATATCAAGTTTATCTCTGCAGTGAATATTGAAAAAGGTTTAACACTTGAATGTCGATTTGCACTATACAACTGATGTGATCATTATGTAAGAACATTTTGAAGTGTTGTTTGTATATTCAGGTCTGCGGTGAAGTGATGAAATATAACAAGTCTAACATAATTGTCATTTTTGACTGTGATCATTAATCGTTTTATGCAGTATGCTAAGCATTTACACCTCAAGGAGAATTACAACTTACTATACTTCTGTGCTAGGAATATGAATAGTAAAAGTCTGACACTAGCTAATGATTCCTCTTATTTATATTACAAATGTTATATCATACATATCATTTTACTTTCAAAGGATGTGATGTATTTCCAATACAAAATACATATTGTAATGAGAGCATGTTTGTCAAAATAATTAATTTCAACTTGAAATGTATTCATACATTTTAACATGCATTTGGGAATAAAAGGTAAAATACATTCTGATACATTAAATGTATCATTTTGTTAACCGAAACTTACTTTTTTAAAGTTAAAAGCATAAAATATAAAGCATAAATATATTTTCCAATACATATTGATACCTGAAATGTATTTAAATACATTTTAATGTATTTGACATATATTCATCACATTCTACATGCGTTTTAAGTCATAGGCCTTTAAGTACATAGCTTGACTGACGTGTGAGCAATGACGCTTAATTTAGTTTCAGCCAGACGTTTCCTCACACGTTTCACAGCTTCAAAACGGGGTTTAACCAGGCTCTAACGCACCAGTGTGCTCGCCGTACACAATGTAGTTCTTCATATGAATAACTATGTTCATTACCTTAAATTCACCACACATCACTTTGTGAGTGGCACTGATACTGGTGTGTTGAACTACAGAAAGACACGGTTTGTTGCTGCCAAATCATGTAGTTCCAGCTCCAGCTCTACTGAGGGCATACTGTGTCATTCTAAATCCTGTAGGTACGGCTCCATCTCAACTGAGGGCATACTAAGTCTCATGCTAAATAATGTAGATCTGCTTCCATTTCTGAGAGCATACTGTGCCTCATTCTAAAATGAGATAGGTCTGGCTCCATCTCTACTGAGGGCATACTGCGCCTCATTCTGATTGAAGAGCCTGATAAAACTTGCTAAAAAACCCAAGAACCAAGATAACTCAGAGTTTTTATACCATGCTGTATTAGGTCAGTATCAATGATCAAGTCCTTGGCCAGTAAATAATTACCTCCAACTCCAGCTGTCTGCTACTTTAAGGGGGTGCCGCAGCATTCCTGTCCAGCCTCTTGTGAGACATTCCTTATTATAGGTTGATCAAATTGTAGATAAGTGAAGTCCCTTCAGTGTCACCAAAAGTTATTTATCAAACCTCTGAATATCAGACAAGAAAATAGCATTTACTAAAGTAAATATGATGTGCATGCAAGCTACTGTTTAAGGTTGTAAAATATGTTATAGTATTGGTTTTACCATTGAAGTATCTGTATTTTAAAGAAACCTGCTTATGCTCAGTTGGCAGTAGAAGTATACAAATATTTGTTAAGTTGTGCATCTGGCCTAACCTGCTGTCCATTAAGCAGGGTACTGTAAGCCTCGGTGGCCAAAAATTCCCCTTTGCATTTAACACGGCTTTAATAATGCATGTATCCTAAGACTAACAATGTGGTATACCATTCGTGATCAAAAACCTGTAAATTCTGAAACGAAAAAAAGGAAACTTTTGTGAATCCGATTTTTAATAGTTCTGTTCAAATGATGTACACAGTTAGTCAAAAATCATCTTAGTTCTCCTTCACCAGCTATTTTACAGCTTTGCGCCAGCTTTCGAAACACGCACACACACACACTCACCAAATAAATGTAGTAATCTGAGAGCATTAAAATAGCGTGTAGTTAGATGGACCTGCTCTAGAATTTGTCCAGAGGGTTCTGATTCAACGACTGCAAAGTTTAAAAATTCAAATCATTGTCCAAAAAAAAAAAACTAGGTATAAGAGAATGGTGAGGAGTTCTTCTAATTTCCTTTATACAAATAATTCATGAGGTGTTACCTATACAGGTAACATATAGGTGGTTTAAGCCTCTTTATGGCCGTGGCAGCTAAGGGAAAGCAACACAGTCAGTCCCGGCTGCCCAGACTAATAGAGCACAGCAGAAACTAAAACCCTGTGGTCTGTGGGCCTCCACAACCGTGGCCAACCGCACGCCCATGGCTTAACTCAAATAAACCACAAAGGAACAACAAATAAATCATGGAATGATTTTTAAGAATAAAGGTCTTAGGGACAGGAAGTGTGTGTGTAGTTGAGTAGTTGTGAGGCGAATGTAGATGACGTTGGTACGACTGTCATGGAAACACACAAACACCACACACAGGACAGCTTCTGCACAACACAACCTAACCCTATTGGACACACAAGGGAAAAACACGATAACCAAAACACACACACAGGGCAGTTAGTGTCACTTCCTAGCAGGAAACTCCTGTACCCTTTAAAGACAAAAAGAAAAGGGACCAGAGAGAAGGGGGGCAATAGACAGATTGACAGTAGAGTTGGGTACCAGAACAGAAACAAGGTGTTTTAATCGCCCCAGGAAGTAGAAAGTGACCAATCTGAATGATCCAATTTTAAATGTGAAGCACCGAAAGGTCTACTGAGAGTGGAGATGGAACAGTTGATCGCACTCTAAATATAGGTCCAAATTAGCAGAGGGATGAGGTGAGAAACATGAACAGAGGCAGCAGTCACAGGAAAACGAGATGGTCACGTGATCAGGAGTCCTTCAAATCAGTTTGTGTCCTTAAGCCACACTAGCTAAACAGCCCTGGCAGTGGTCTCAAACTTAAGGCTCATGGGAGGCTGATGGACTGGAAAACAGCAGGAAGTAAAGGTCTTGCTGTTGATTAACAATTAGTGGGTGATAACATTCAGAAAACCACAGGTTCAAAGTGAACACAAAGACCAGTCTGAACTCCGAGTGAAAAATGTGCTCTGTAGAACCTGCGGGCCAGAAACCTTTTGAAATCAAAGAAAGATTTTGAACGCAATGGTGTGAAAGTGGAGGGGAATTTTTAGATGACAGCGAGAGAAGACAGACCAGGTCCCCGCAGGGAAGGCCCACAGAAACCAAGTCCATCAGAAAAGGGGACATACAGCAGGGATAGACATTATATATGGGGCCAGGGACGTTGGGGGTCAGACAGGGTCAGCATCCATTCCTCTGGTTGCGTTCCCACCCACTTCAGCCCAATGAGGAGTTCAGTTCTTCAACACTGCCTCGTAGCACTGGAACACACACTGGGACACCTCTGGGGCTCTGCACTTTACAGAGATCTGAGGAGAAATGAGACACACTGATGGTTACTAGAGATACATTCTCCAGCTAGGTAAGGCGATGGTCAATTTCTGTTTGCCAGGTGTTAGGTGTTGAGAGGACCTAGTCAATAAGAAGGTTAGTTCAGAGGTTCATCCAAAGCACAGTTTAACATGCTAGAGGGGAAAAGACGGGTAGAAATGTTGTTTGTTGAAACACATGGAGGCTGTTAATTATATCCACTGCACAAAACAATATAGGTAACAAGTAAGCATCACAGTATAACACCAAGTCATTTAAACCTCCGGTCTGCTGGTGAATAAATGGTGGTCTAGGGAGGCATACCCTTGGAGGGTCACACAGACCTCCATGTGCTAGTCAACGGAATCCTGACTGCGGATATCCAGCCCTCAATCGGTTGGTACAGTACAGAGTTTGATCTTCAATACATTCATCGAGACCCAATGTGCAATATATGTCCCCTTAACTGTTTTGGTGCAATGCAGATTTTTAACCTAAAATCTAAATAAACCAACCATAGCAATAAGAGAATTTCTATATCATAGATCATATGATTTTACATTTTCATATTTTCTCAGTCAAGTGTCTTGACAGGTCATCATTTGATCAAACATCCTTTCAACAGCAGACGTTGAGTCAGTTAACAAGCTGTATGGACAGGACAGTGCCTAATACAACAGCCCACACACCCCACACATCCCAGAGAAGCTCCTTGTGATATGATAGTCTAGCCAGCTAGTGCAATGCAACTAATTGCAGGACTTGATGCACGGTCTGTTTAATAAGCGTTGTAATTACTTCAGCAGCTTCACCTACTCATGCGTAAATAACAGAGGCCTGAATAAGCCACCCCCACACCCTCCATTTCAGCAGAGGCATTTCTGTTTATTTGCAGGGGTGAATTAATTATCATTATAAATGCTGCTTTTTATTATCAGTTTGGGGTGGAATAAGAGGGGAAAAAAATTACAGTCCCACAAACCACCCCCACCCCCCGAAACTCGTCCTCTCTCACATCCAGTCTGCTTTTGAAGTTCAGAGAGTCTGTTGCTACAGGATTTAATGCAGCTCCGGGAATTGGTCTCCTTTTCATCAGAGCTTGCACTTGAAAACTAATATTGCCTAATATGCCTGGAAGTGCAGCCTTTTGACAGGGAGCACAAGGACTACAGTATTGTATCCATGTGTTAGAGGGGGGGGAGACTGTTGGTACATTTCAGTGCTTTGCTCTAGACCAGCACTCTGCCTCCCCCTTCACACCCCTCTCATGTGAAGGCGTAGTAAATGCTACAGAATAATCTGCCTGTGTGAGTCAACATGAGGGTGGAATATGGGGGAGAGTGTGAGAACGAAAGGGATTCTTCAGGATTTTGGCAATAAGGCAAAAACCTAAAGTATCCCTTTAAGGACAGAGAAAGGTAATTGACTGTGTAGAAGAGGGTCTGGCAGTTAGGTGTCAGATGGGGGACAGTTGGAGGTGTGCAGGAATAAGAAGGATGTTCAGACTGCAGCACCATTAGGTGACCCGAGTGATGATCAACAGGTGTGTACAGGGGCACGTCAGGGCAGACACCTCCCACAGCAATTAGCCAATCTACGGGACAGGATAGTCAGGAACACTGCAATTGGTCATGCTGTTGCCATGGGGACAGGAGGGCCCTCCGCTCCACTTCAAAAGGTAGCGCTGAGTGGCAGTGCATGATGGGAAAACGGTGACCAATTAGAGCCCTGGTCTGGGTAACATTATGAGTAGACCCCGTTCGTCATCAGAATATCAACAGTCTAAGTTTTCGCTGCCTTTCCAAACGGAGCAGTACAACATGCCCACAGGCTGGGGGAAATCCGCTATTTATTCCTCAGGCTAAAAATAAGCACTCAACACTCAAGGTTGTGTTAGATTGACTTCCACTTGTCATAGTCTCAGCCTCAGATCTATGGAGCAGCAAAAGAACAGAGAGACTACATGCAGCATGTTAGAAGTTTTGGATACTAAGATTGATGTAACCATCTGTAGAGAGGAGTAGACTGGGACGAACAGACAAAAAACGGCCAGAACAGACAACAGCAGGTGAAATCAGACGGGAAGACGTAAGCATTAAAAAAACTAAAATAACCAACCTCCAAATCCTGCACAAATGAGAAATAGCACCAGGCAGACGCAAAAATAAAAACACAACAACAATCATAAGAGGCAAACAACAACAAATGACTAGACATGATATAAAATCAACAGTCAGAGATTTATCAAACACCTGAGTCACTTCATATCAGCCTGAAAACCCTTGTACAGTATCATTTGAAAAACTGAAGAGACACATCCAGAGTCTTCAAGTAAGTGCCCAGTGCTATACAGATGAAATGACTTACAATGAGTGAAATAGGTGTGGGTGCAAAATATTAAGTAGACTGCTGATCGGCCATGTCACACCCAAATGATCAGTTTGGGATTTAAGCTTGAGTAGAGGCTAAGTGTTTGTTTGTACCATTTCATTCTTTGGCTACATAGACAGGATGAGTCAACAATATAATATGGGTATGAATCAACAGAATATGCACTCTTGAATGAGAGACTTTCTAAAGGCTAGTGTTTTGTCACAAAGTGAAATCAAATGTAAGACAAATGGACTATGACATAAACATTCTTATCAGGGCTGGGGAAACATGGACAGTAAAAGCATGTAGTTAATGAATAAAAACACAATCCTAATGCATGTTGACTAATGCGACTGGCTAAGGAGTCAAACCAAGGGCACTGCAGTGTCCTGGCCCACAGCTAGACCTCACAACAGGAACCAGACACCACACATACACAGAAGGAAAAAAGCCAGTCAAGGCTTAGTGAAGAGCGATGATGGGGACTCAGTCATTCTACGCAAGACACCACTATCATTCACCTATGACTGATCACTTCAACTTCCTTGTCATTAGTACACATCTTTAGCTCCCCTTAAATTCCCATTCAATCTCCCAGCATCTTTCATCCTACTATACTGTTAGATGCTAAAGCAAAACTCCTCCACTCAATTAATTCCCGTTATGTGTCTGTCCCTCTATGATGTCACTCAAGTTACTCTATGTACTTCTTTTCTCTTTGTACGCCCACAGACGAACAGACAGACAAACAACAGACTTTGTTGACGTTCGGTTTTAGTCAGGTCAACGCAGTGCTGCCCCCTGGTGGCAGACAAACCAACTGAAAAATCACAAAGACCTAAAACTGTGGTGCGTCCAACACCTCCTAAGCACTAAAAGACCTCCCACATGAGCTTGGCCAGAAAACATTTGATACATATGTGGGTGCTCAGCTGTTTCCTTCCACAGGCTTTGGGCATCATAAATCCACACATCATCCAATTACCCAAAAGCTGTATGACCTTATCCTACCCTCCTGGTCCACGTCTCTTCAGCAGAGCCACAGCAGACTACAAAGTGTGGTTGGCTGGTCTTGCCGGGGTGGTTCAGAAAATCTTTGAATTACCGTTGTCTAAATTGCTCTTTTGTTGACTGATTTGGACAACAGCAAATAGCTTTAATGATTATTTTCTAATAATGTCCATTATTTTAGATTGTATTTATATTCTATATATAAAACACACTTTATAGCACACTATACAAATCAAAAGGTGCAGCATTCCAAAGAGTCCACTTAGTGAATGGCAACACGAGGCGCACATCCCCACACAATGACTCCTACCATCGGTGACGTGGTTTCCCCACCCTCCGTACTTACAGTGTAGTTGGGGTTTCCCGTCTGCACCCGGAGCTCGGCCAGCACCCAGATGCCGTTGGACAGTTTGATGGACATGTAGAGCATGTCCTGGCCTTCCACGGTGCGCTTGGCGATGGTGAACATGTTGCTCGCCTGCAGCCTGTTGCTGGCAGCATCTGTTTCAAGCACAGCCCTCTGTCACAATCTTCTCAAATTACAAAATGCAAATACGGTTCATGTTTTAAAACAACCCGGCAAAAAAATGCTTGGAGAGGAACAATATTAACTTCCTGTAATATCCACTGGAAACTGTTTTCACAGAAGTTGGCACCTTGACAAGTGTTGGAAGGCTTGTGTTACAGGCTGTCTACTGTAAACTGCATCACACTGGCGCAATACAATGGCTCCTTTTGAAATGTCCCCATGTAGAGCTGGTCCATCAGCCATATTACTAATGGGCTTTGGAATGGCCCTAATTACAACCAGAATGGGTCCATGCTTTTGTAATATGCTGTCTGTAATAACACTGTTTAGTTATATGCTTCAGTTGGCTGGGAGTCACTGACATCTAGAAGGGCCAGACATTGGTTTATTTTTTCCATATAAAGCAGTCTTGTATAAACATCCTTACTTACTAACAGAGGACATTAGAACAGCAGTAACACATTTAAGACTGCACAGTGCTGTAGATACCTTTTTCATAACTGGGTAAAACTGAGATTTCCAATATCTTACTAAAGGTAATAGGGCAGGTAATAAACAGAAATCTGCGTTGTTTACCTTCAAGTTCATACCACAGCCAGTTCTCAGCATTTCTATAAACAACCTACGACTTTTTCCTCAGATCTTCCAACAACACAATGTTTTTCATGGTCTGTGAATTTATCTATCGGCAGAGGAAACTGAGCCTTTGCCTTTTCATTCACAGTAACTATTTAATGAAAGTTCCTCTTGATTAAACTACCTGCAAAACAAAGCCACATTTCATGCCCACAATATTAGCCTCTCTATGTCACTCTATAGTTTCTGTGGGCATAATAATTTTTAGGGGTATATACTATACGCTGGAAGTAATTTAGCTAAGACCTAGCTATTATCATTCTTGTATTAAAATTATCTCAAATGAAATAAGGCCATCCATTATTTAAATAAAATATTAATTAGATACAACCTTGACCGGTCACAGCTCCTCAACACATTCCATTTTTGTCATTTAGCAGACACTCATATCCCCGCCTCCGGTTACATGCCAAGCTGTCCTCACTCATTAAGAAAGCAGACAGGCACATAACTCCCTCCTTTGGTACCTCCAATCCCTACTTCATCTTCGTCTATCTCACCTGAGTTAAGATGACAGTCTTTGATCTGGAACTGAGACTCGTTCTCATTAGGAATGTCTTTCCATGTGGCCAGGAACACCTGTCGTTCTGCGGGAAGATACAAAGAGGAGTTATGGGAAGAAATGAGAAACTGTGGGAAGAAATGAGAATCAAAAGAAAGAAAATACGCAACAAACAGGCATAAGAAAAGAGAAAGCAAAGGTAAATAAAACGTGAAACGTAAACAGTGGGACGCTGGGCTGAACAGTGCTGTTCCTGCTGCTCTTCCAGAATCCAGGGCATTAGTGCCCCGCCTCCAGCAGCAGCCAGGCTGGTTCTCCCATCTGGAGGCTCCACAGGGGCACAGACACAACCACCGCATTACCAGGGATGGAATCAAACAGTGTGAACGGAACAACGGGGCAAATTGGAGCCAACATCACAGATGAGTAATGTGGGAGCAGTCGCATGACAAGACAGAAGACCAAGGTCAAAGATGAATCCCACACATCTTCACCAACTTGTATCATGTTTCAACATTAATAGTTGGATGGATTGGAAAACACCTTTTTTGAAATATGTATTACCGCAAGGATTTAAAAGAAGGTATTTTTAATTAGGCATTTCAGTTCATCTAATTTCTATATTACAAACATCAACATTTGCCTCAATAAAAGGGCAACCAAGACAACTTGTTTTGGAAACTGCAGACCATATTTGTTTGCAGAGGTCTCTATATTTCTTTGTTGTTATGGACACATGTTGTTAAACCTTAAAATGGCTATAATTACCAGTCACTGAGTTGGGTGCATGTTGATAGTTCCCAATACGTACAATTAGTAGCTTAACTTGCCTGGTTTCAATGAAAACATGCAGACATTCACATCAAATCACTGTGGTAGAGTGGAAATATTGCATTAGAGATTTCAAACATGTGGGTTTGAAACAATCCATCCGACAGCGAGTAGTGGCCAGCAGTAGTCCTTCAAATGATGGTGGGGGAGGAGTAGAGGTACTCCTAACCCTTCGGAACTCCGCATGGCTAATCCATGAAGCCATAAGCTTTATCCAGAGGGCTTTCAAGATGTTCCAAGGTTGACACATGGGAGTTTCATCCTCATTTGATTTATGAGCAAGATATTTTTGACGATGGATTCTGAGGACGCAAAGGTTGGTGTGATGGTTTTACCATCCATGGGCGCCGCAGTAAAATGACCGCAGCAGAAAGCAAAATCGATGTGAAACAAGCAAGGCAAATTTAAAGCAACTGGCTAACACCAATTATTATAGTTTGACTCTAACCGATCACTTTAGACACCAAACTTCATGCTTGGTATGGGTGTCAATTAAAAATAGTCAAACAGGAAAATTGCAAATACAACCCCTTTGATGGAATAAGAACACATAAAAAGGTATGTAATGGTATTTTACCCAGGTCTGCTAGACAGTCATGTGTGCACACACACTTCCAGAGACTGAAGTAATGGTTGCAAGACAATGTCAGCACGGTTTAAAGGAGACAGAAACACATTGATTCACTGAGTAGCCTACTCACCCATCTTTCCATCCTCTACGAACAGCATGCTGATGGGGTATTGGCAGCTAAAGTAGAAGACGTCAATGTTGTTCTTTACAGCCACCTGGGAAAGCGATCCAATAGATGACGGATGGGAGAGATGAAGAGGCCAACTTGAGACGTCATGTTTTTAATTAGTAAGGCACGGCAGGGCATAAGTGGGGTTGATATAAGTTACGGTCCACTAGATGACTCCTGACAGCATCTGCGACATTCTCTTGTACAACAGGCTCTCCCCTCCCTTTATACGAGGCTTTAACTCCTCATCCCAATCACTTTCATTCCTCCATGAAAAGGAGAGAATCCTTTGGAGCAGAAGATCCCTAAAAAGGCCATTTAACAAAATCGTTGTTGTAAACGAACATAGAAGGCAGCCCAAATGGCCCCCTAACCCCTTCATAGTGTAATGGTTTTTGACCAGGGCCCGAATGGGCACGATCAAGGGAATAAGATGTCATTTGGGTTGACACCACAGTCTACCGTCTAAAACGTCTATAGAGCGATGGAGTGGTCAGGTTATTGATTGGAGTGCTCCACAGAGGAGTGAGGAGGACAGGGAGGTTGACTTGAGCCTGCGGCAAGTGGGTGGGGAATGACAGTAAAACCTCTGAATAATGGATGACAGAGAATTGGCGCTTTGCGGACAGAGTGCCTGTCTGACTGCACTGCCAAGGCTGTGTGTACGTACTGCGGTAAAGCTGCTCTGTCCTTATCCCTTGCTGTCCAAACATGCAGATTTCTAAAAATATATTCTTTCAGGCATTTTATGCTTCACTGTGCAAGTGCTGAAAGACAGAGAGCCCTCATTGAAAAAAAGAATAGGTTGACAAGCTCAGCAGTAGTGGCACCGGAGGCAGCACTTCAGGCCATGGGATGACACGACCCCCCCGCCCCAGTGTTTGCATCAGGTAACACGAGAAAGTGACAGTTGGCTAAATACGCAGGAAGTGTAATCATCCCGTCTTCTCAAACTCCACCATGTCATTAGAGGACAGCATATAATCAACAAACACTGTCTCACTCATCCAATCATCAAAGTTCCAAATCATTGTCATAATTCACCCTTTCTTCACATAGCATAAACATTTTAATAACAACATTAAAGGAATGTAATCAGACTTCAGACTTGAGGTGAAGGAAGACCGAATGTGTCTGCATTAGCCTCGTCTTCTGTAAGGAAAGGTTACCTGCAGGTTGTTGAGAGGCTCCATCTTCATGACTGGCCCAACAGTGCTGAGAGGGAGGCTGACTTCAATGGTCTGGTTTGGGCTGAGAGGAGAGAGGACCTGGAGAGCGCCAGCAGGGGCAAGTCCAAAACTAAAAAGTAGAGTGCTTGTCAGAATAGGCAACCAACCAACAACCAAGAAGAAATCCCATGCACACGGTTCATTAGACCGGTTCATTATTACAGTTTGAGGGGGTTCCTCTCACCTGTTCCTGTTGAACTGAATGGCAAAGTCAGTCATGACGCTCATGGCCTTATTGGTGAGGGTCAGCTCCATCTGGATGACTCCAGCACGCCGGGCAAAAGTCCCAGAAATCTCTAGACCTTTAGCCTTCATGGCTGGAAGCCACACCTGAGGACAGAGGTCATTAAGAGTGGAAGACCAACTACTCAGCATGACCATCCAGGAACATTTAGGCCTAGCAGCTATACATCCGACTAAAAGAGATGTCTTATCATTTGAAATAAAGGATGAAACAGGGATATAAAAATACAACAGCGGGAGTTTTTTTGGGGACCGATACCTTCGTCAATAGAAAGTCAAAAAAATAACGTTATTTTATGTGTCCACCTTTTGTAAATAAACATACTTATGTAGTTTCAGATAGAAGTCTTGAGTATCTTTTAGTTTTCTAGCTGCTAGACCATTGTTAAAACACACAACACACATTTTTGTAGTAACATAGTAACTGAAGACCAGTATACCACATGCACAATCATACTAAATGGAGACTCACGATCTTGGGAGGAATGTATGCACCCAACGGCATGCCAACACCACCTCCCAGGTCAAACAGGTCCCCTAGACCCCCTCCCATAGGGGCGTTGAGAGAAGCTGGCATCACAGCAGGAGCAGCCCCAAAACCAGCCCCCATCTGTGGAATGAAGACCATATTATAATAAGAACTTGAGAACTAAAATCTGCATGACAATCTTCAAAACTAATGTTTAAACAACCAAGTTGACTTACAGCGGCACTACCACCAATATCTCCTCCAAGCTGAGGGCAGAAAGATGGGAGATTATAGATCATCACAATGTTAGATCACATCAAGGCTGAGGAAGGGAGTGGTGTGATGAGGGCTAACATGTTCCTTAACTTGTGGAAACGTATGGTTTAGACTGTGGAGCGGAGAAAACCACAGAGAACACAGTTCAAAGAGCATCATGTATTAAGGATCATTTACACATATTTTGAAACTGTTAAAAGCCAACAGAATTGTCAGTCGGTGGTTTTCAATGATTCAGTCCTATAACACATGCTGGTACTCAAAGGTTTAATGAAGGGATCAGAGCAAATGAATGGGGCCTTGAGTAAAAAAAAAAAAAAAGCTAGCAATGCTAAAAAATTTAAATCTACAAAAAGATATTTATTCTGTTTACCAGGTACACCAACAACGATTCTTATTTGCAGCAATATCCTGGGAGTAATAAGGGTTAACATGTTGCCCAGGGACAGAACTAACACAAGATCTATAATGGCCTACGAGGCCAAAGAAACTTCCATCAAATCTCTGATCTGCTACCACTGACACAGTCACTGTGCTGCTGGACGATGAGAGGTCAAGGGTCACAGGGGAGCTCTAGGATCGGCTGTTTAGCAGCATCTAGTGAAGGCCCTAAACCAACCTCAGCAGGGGAGCTGTGCTCAGGGGGGCTGTCAGTGTGACTGTAGTCACAGTAGATGTAGTCAGTGTGGGTGTACACGGGAGACAAGGACTGAGGTGACTGAGGAGTGCCCGTCCGAAGGGGAACATGAGGCTGATGGATGCATGATGAACACAGTAGAGTGGCCATGGCAGGCGTATTCATTGACATGCAGCAAGTCCGGACGCAGGAAGCACAGAGAAACAATATTGAAGATGTGAATACTGCACATAATAGGATATGTAGAGAAAACACTGGTAGACACAGCAATGAGTGAGCTTTTATGCTAATGAATTAGCGATGTGTGGCCATTGCTAAGCCGCACTGTATTTACCGGTTCAGACTCATCTCCCATCTGCAGGGGGCATTAAAGAAAGACAGGAAAACACGTAGTCAAAATGAAAATGTACTAAATAATTATATTTTTTGCAGAGACCTTTGGAACAAGACCAGGATAGCAGCATGGCAATGTAACACCGAGGTACCTACCAGGCTGTCCAGCCCTCCACCAAGCAGATCCATGCCACCCATCTGCATGCCAGAGGTAGAGGGTGGGGGGCCGGTGGAGGTCGGGGGGCCCAGGTCCAGGTTGAGCAAGTCCCCCAACAGGTCCCCCTGGGAGGGGATGATAGAGGGTGCCGCCTCAGTTGCAGAGCCCCCGGCAGCAGCGCCCACATCTGGGCTCTCAGTACTCTCTCCTCTGGGTGAAGAGCAACAAGGGATTCAGGCAAAACTGACGTGTAGCAACAAATGGTTATTAAATAGCTTTTCAGGAGTTTTCATTCTAAAATGAAATACTTTGTGGGGCAAATAATGTTAACTACAGGCCTAGAGCCAAAGCAAATTTACATGGAAGTGGTGATTCGATAAACCAATGAGCCAAACCTGCTTAAAGCACATTTATCCCAGGAAAAATAACAAATAAACAGAACAACATTTAAAAGGCATTAGTGACCGCTCTCTGCAGTATGCTGATTGGTCTCTGCTGGGAACATGGCTTCAGTGAGGTAAGGTATCCGACACAACAAGAAAAGATTGAGTTCATGCGACACCCAAATTGTTCCCAATTCTCTAAGCACCAAACAAAAAGGTGTGTGTGTTTGAAAGAGTGAGTGACTGAGACTAACGATCCAGTGCGGGCGGGTAGCCTTTTGTGCATCACGCCACGGCTGCCCTCCACGAAGGCGCTGGGGGGCTTGTGGTAGACGGAGGCCAGCGTGCCAATGTGGCATATGAGCTCCTCCAGCAGGGTGGGCTCAATCAGATCTGTCTCCTCCGAGATCAGAGGCTTCTCAGCCAGCACCACCTCCTTGGCAGCCACAGGGTCAGTGGAGAGCAGGCGCCAGTAGATGTAGCCACGGTCGCGCAGGTCTGGGTTGTCCGAGTCCTGCAGACAAATGATAGAGGACAACTGAAACCGCATTTACACTGGGATGACAAACGTGAACCGTGTGCAGATTTGTTTGTTAAGCCTCCAATGGAGTCAATGCACATGTATGCTTGACTACTTTGAGATGCGGATGAGATGGTGTCCCGATCTCAGCTGAACCTGATATCATCGGGCCAGACGAAGCATACTAAAAGGGCCAATTGCATTGGTGTTCTGCCTAAAATGATTCACGCTTTATTTCTCTCTGCCTCACTCTTCCACATTCTGAATTTTAAAAAGACCAAGGCAGATCAAAATAGCATTTTGTTTGTTAGTTTGTGAGTATCATACTTCATAAACATACATATCAATCAACATATTAGTCTATAGTGGCATTGCATTATGCAGTATACAAAGCACTGTTATATAAACAGAAGTTAACAATAGGTCTTATGGAACCAGTACATATAAGCCATATTATAGTTCCCATCAAGTTGGTTAATGTCCTTGGCAAGAAACAGTACTGGGCTTTAAGGCTTTGGTACCAGGCAAATGGGGGCTGATGTGGAGCATAAATACTACCCACTTCAGACTCCCTTTGCTGCTACGCCGTCTCTCCTCACTGACGTTATGAAACAAATCAAATAGTCAGGTTTGGTTCCCTGAGGGGTACATCTTGAATAATCTAGTTAGTCAATTGGACAACCTAAGGAAATATTAGTACAACATCAGGAATGCCTACAGGTATGACATGAGAAACTAGAACATGGGGATTATATTTAATATTTCTGCTCAGCTTGTTGGCTGTGTTGAGGCTCCCTTGGCACTAAGGCAAGTCTCAGAGGAGAGATAACTAATCATAAAGCACTCTGGAAGACAGGCAAGGCAAGACAAGACACACCTAATATTAAAATGGGTTTAATACCAAAAACATTGTACCACTCATGCATCATACAGACTGACGGTCTCAACATAAAGAACCGGGTACTTGTGCTGATGCTCTCACACTGGCTAGCAACCTGACATTTAAAAATGAGAATGCCACTGTATCAGTCATGTGACCTTAGCAGTGCTCGTACGAGCTTTATCAGTCCTCAGTTGCATGGTGCATTGAACTATTTCTCTTGCTCAGGCAAACAACGTGTTCTTTCCCTTAAAGAAGTAAAAACATTCAGGGGGTGGGAGAGCGGCAATATTACCCCAAGACAAAGGGAAGCGCAAACCTCTAACCAATACATTAGTGAACTTAACAGACACAAAAGGGAGGCACAGTCCTCTTACCAATATATTTGTGAACTTAAGAGACACAGAAGAAAGCCATGTGCCAACTCCCAAAATCCCTCATGTTGAAACACAAGCCTCCCTGATAATTAAATTTACTCAATCTATGCGCAAATGGTGACTATGCACACACTTTCCAGTGGAATTATGAATGAACATTTAGGCTGAGACCACAGGTTAATGACTCATGCCATTGGGGTGGGGGTGGGAATATGAATAAAAGCTGCGGTTTCCACATTTCTTTAAATGGAGTGAATGACGTCTATAAAAGCCACAGTAAATATATAAGCCCTTGTTGTCAGATCAGTCAAGGACATCACATAACTGGAGGAATAAATATCTAGACAAATTTAGACCGCCCCCTAAAAATCACAGCCCACTTTTAAACAGGGTTGTTCCGCTCTGCCTTTGAGCCATGCGGCAGAATATAATCAATCCCTTTCTCCTTATTTTTTGACCTTCCCTTCTTTCTTTTGTCTGGCTTGGCTGATTAGCCTGTTTAGTAGAAGACTTGGAGGTGATTCACACTTTCTGGGAACAGGAAGCCTAGATGCCTAAACACATCTCAGTTCCTTGAGCACTTTAGACAATTCAAAGTCAAAACAATCCTAATATTCTGGTCAATAAAATGACAACTAACATGGCCAGAAGAATTGTGACTGACGTGTGTGTGTGTATGAAGTTCTACACAAAGATTGTAGAAAGGGCCAAATCATGCAATTATGATTGACAATTGAGGTTAAGTTTTGGTAAAATAGCTAGCTTTGACGGTATCACATCACAGGTGTGTGTGTGCGCGTGTCGGGGCACCTACCTGTGTAGCCAGGCTGAGCACCTGCTGGACCAGCTCCTGGGTCTCAGTAGGTTTCTTCAGGAACAACTTCACTATGGCAGTGAGCAGCTGCAGCTGCACCTGTGTACCCAGAGTAGAAAAGACCAGGTTAAAACCACTCATAACCTCAGACACTGGGCCCACAGACTGCAACACTTCCATTTAAGAATGATGGAGCCCACTGTGCTGCTTGGAACTTTTGTATTTGTATTTTTTATTACCCACCCCAGAAATATGTATCAGCATAATTCTATTCTGGAGATCCTTAGAATTCATGGCTTGGTTTTAGAGCAAAAAACAAGCATACATCTATTCTGGAAATTTCCTTAGTGCACTGTAAATAATTATGTACTATTATTACCTAAATCTTAGCTTTTGTAACCAGGACAGAGATAGTTTTACATGTACGTATTGTCCAGAACATTTCACATACATTCAGTACTGAGTAACTTTGAGAAAGTTCCAGTAACCTAAATACAGCGGCCTTAAGCCCACCAGTTCAATTTAGTTCCATGGTATGGTAAGGATGGATGGGTCTCCAAGGCAGTTTTCCAGCTATCTTTGACATTGGGACAGCAGGGATATCAAGGCTTACTACTACAGAAGGAACTGGCCACAGCGGACCAAGTTCTCTGTGGGGAGGAACAACGTGAAGTGGGAGCCACTGATGGACCCCCAAAAGATTCTGATGCCATCAAATAGGGCCTTATGAAATTTTACAGAGCTATAAAAAAGGAGTCAGCAGCCTTAAAGTACCCTAAAGTCTTCTTATGTTTCAAATAACCATGTGTCATAACTCAGTAACAGTTCCATGTACAATTATACAGGCATACTTCTGTCTGAAATAAATAACAGATTTATTATGATGGTGAAGATTCTAAACGGGTTTATTAGACTTTATTAGACTGTAGATGCTAAATGGTTTTGTTAATAGATGATAAATTAGTCAGACAGGCAGTAACTTGCATGACAATTATCACCTGAAAAGATGTCCAAGGCCACCACATCCCTATTCTTAAACCATTGACCATACGTCAAATTTAATTTCCACCCACCTGAAGGAGAAAACACTAGACTTACACTTAATAGAACACTGTATTATGTACTAGGGATGTAACGATTCAACAATAAAGACATCCAGTGGGTGGACAAAATAGGCGAAAGAAACATTAACATCAATGATGAAATCTGTACAGCCATCCTTTTCCCTTCGTAACACCTCAATCCTTCTTGGAATGCTGTCATACAAGTCATTAACTATGTGTAGTGGGGTATTGCACCATCAGTTCCTTGAGGCATTAAGGAGGTAGAAATCTACTTATTTCAGCATTTAATTGAACGATTGTGGAAAGTTCTGACATTCATATATGGTTACTGGGGAAGCCATGGAAGGCGTTTGATGTTATGCTGGTGTTTTAAAAAAACTTAGCAGAGTGAGTAGGACCATTATCACCCTTGAATATTGGAAATTCATGAGGGAATAGGGTTTGTACCATAGGGTGCACCTTGTCCAGTTAAACGGCCTCATATTCCTTGGCCGTTAAACAACCGGCAGATCAATCATAAGACACCAATAACTCCCACTAGATGGCTGCCCATACCATGTTAAACAAATGGCAGCAGAAATTGGCAGCAGTCCTTTTCCACGTGGTGTTCACAATCTTCATCCATTCATAAAACCGCATAACTGATCAAAACTCTGCACATATTTGGTCAGAGGTCCAAGTTACAAATAGTCCGTCTAATACCTTTTGTGATCAAATTACGGTGAACTTTCTGAAAACTCCAGTCATAATTTGTGACAACTGACATGCCCCATTTTACAGTGAAGGCTAGAAATATGCATGTAATGACTTCTAGAAGCAGTCTGATGCAATCCAGTTGAATAGGATTCCATTTGGAACATGGCACAAGCGTGAGCGAGTCAGACCTGGGTACTCTCGTCATGGAAGCCCTCCAGGAAGCTCTCCAGAAGTTCATCAGCGTTGTCGATCCTCTCAGCATACTCTCCGACGATCCAGATCATGGCGGCACGTGCCTCTGGCTCATCCAGGGAGTCAAGATTCTCACACAATGTGGCAATCACACTCTCATACCTAGGAACAGAGACCATAGTTAGGAAACAATGAATGACACTAAGAAACCACACATACACAGACATGTACATTTTTCAAAACATACTAGTAATAATGGAATAACAGTAAAATATAAAATTGGATTTCCCAAACTTGCTTAGGTGCAGCATTCCTCTTGAGAATGTCAGTTGCATAAATGTCAACCAAACATTTAAACAGGATGTTCTGGAGGATTAAGCAAGGGAAATGCTCTTGCAGACTAACAGAAATTGCACAGCCTCTAAACTTTCACTCACTAAATTATACAGCATGTCCATTTTGGGCTTCTGAATACTTACATGATTTCACATAAATATTGTGACGTCCATGTTTACAGCAGAGTTATTAAACTTTATAAATGTATTTACATTGTTTCACAGACAGGAAACTAAAAAGAAAAATCTCTTCACACTAAATTCTAATGATTCACTAATATTAACCTCAAACAATCCAGAAACAAATTACAAAATAGCATGCTGTCATTAATGTCCTGGCACAAATATATGCATATACAGCCACAGCTAATTGAGAATACTAATTAATTGAGCTCTTTTCAGCCCTCCAGGTGGTAAAATCAGTGCAGGGAGATGTGGTCTGGGCTAGAGACCATGTGGACCCCAAAACTACTGCACAAATAAAGTTGAGGTCAGGCTGTGACTGCACTGCCTCAGTCTGTTCTCTGCTTCAATGGCTGCAGCCATTGTCAGTGAAATGGTTTAAGCTCAACACACTTCAAAACTAATCTGCATGTTTCATTTGCGGTAAAGATTAGAGAAGTGTTCAATCATCTCTAAAGCGGAATTTCAGGCTTTTTATGATAAGTCAAACAAGTATTTATCCCTGCCGCTTTTTAGACCAAGAAGATATAATCTGGGGGCAACAAGCTGGAAAAGATTTGCATAGTGTGGAGTAGAGGCGAGTTTAACAAACATGATAAGTACTGCTAAAATGTAAAACAGCTTCTATAGGACTCAATGAACATCCATCTCAATTGTCTGTGGTTGGTTTCATCATTCCCTAAGTCATGGGTGTGAAGACATGACAAATAATGCATTTTGATGGATGGAAAACTTATAATAATGCTATTGTAATATGTATTGGCTTTCAGATTTCTTTCCTGATAAACTAAATTGTGATACAGTATATGCATGGGCTCTTCCATAATGTCTCATCCATAAAAGGCATTCATTTTGACATATAACAACAATGAATATCCATTCAAAGGAAAATCAAACACAAACTGTAATAAACAGGGCTGGACCTATCAGGGACAATCACCAGGTAACCTACTTGTTGGGGTACTTGCGGAAGATGTCCTTGATGACCACAATGGCCTCCTGTACTACATAGTTGACCTTGGTCTGGATGAGGTCTAGCAGGGTGCTCACACAGCGCTCTGCAGATTGCTTAAAACAGAAACAGGCAGATGCTGTCAGCAGGCCAGGGAGACATTACCAGTGGGAATTATTGAGCTTTCTTAGAAAAATAATAAAGGCCTGCAACAATAAAATGACATTAACTGGGAGCCTACTGAAAGTCTAAACAACTACCGTTACGCATTTTCAAAAGGGAAAGAAAACATTTCAGAAAAATACATGAAGAAACATTACAATTAGAGAATAATTTGAAATAATAGTAAACTTAGTTTCCACAGCTTTAGGGGAATATATAAACATTATTTAATTAAGTGTTTTCAAACTCAGTCAAATGTGTTATGAAAAATAGATTGCAGTAATGAAGTTCATGAGATAATTATAGGAAAGTGTTGTTGGACTTAATGTATAGAAAATATGACGCACTTAAAACATAATGACAAACCTTACGACTGGACTTCATTAACCCCACGTTTTTGTGCACAACACATGAGCCTAGTACAATAAATATTCAATGTGGGCATTGCCCAAGTGATAATTGAAATGTGATAATCATAACATATGTAAAATAATAACAGTAATTCTGTTGTGTAAAATATGACCATGAGTGATGGCTTGATATGGGGAAGTTCATTTAAAAGCAACTTCTTTTGATGTCATTACTAATCCAGGTGAGTTCAGTACATCCAGTGACAGTGGGAATAACAAGTTCTGATTGCTAGCAGTCACATCTATCCAGGAATCCTCTCTGCAGAGAAAACACCTCCAAATATTATTAATGCCATTATAGCGTGGAGAGAGAAGAAATCTGAGGACCCAAGTGAAATGCTGCATTCTCTTGATTGATTAATGCTCACACATCCACACAATAGCGCTACAGTCAACATTTTCTCATTTCCCACCTTACTAGAGTTACTATGGCAATAAATACCCACCCATCTCTATACATTTCACAAATTGTCTGATCAACACATGCATCATTCAGAGCCACTGGGCTTCTGCAGGTTGCTGTACTGGTATATTGAACCGTTTAAATGGGTGACCAATGCATATTGGCAAGTCACTAAATAAGTAGCGAAGACCGTATTCTGACTTAAAATCATCTTCTCACCTCCACCTTGATGGCACAGCGACCGATGGCTCTGACGGCCTTCCGAACAAAGTCCACATCCACCTCAGTGGCGTACTCCTTCAGCTCTGCCAGCACCTAGGAAACCACCGGCACAGAGTCACGGACACGGCCATTAATCTAAGATTCACTTCACTGCTGATGAATACATGGGTGCAACAGTATGCCTAACTCACAGAATTATACTAATTGAGCAAGAAAGTGTTGTTAGTAGTTTTTGACAGTCACTTTTTAGTTTATTTGGCAATCATAAAGAATCCATAAAGAATATATAATGTCTGAATATTGCACAAACATGGTAAGAATCAACAGTGCGGCTACAACCGATTTGTTGAAAGAGGTTGGACAGAAACATTTGTAACATGTCTTGAGCACCTTAGAATTTGTGGAAACCCTTTCTCAACCACACTGTACAAGCATAAATCCATGGCAATATACACACACCCACTGCTCTTGTCCTTTCTTTAGCCCGATTAGACTGATGCCAAAAGCAGCTTGAAAGCATTAGGGAGACACAGTTCTGTTGAATCATTGAGTTTGCGTGGTGCTCCATGCATATTAAAACGTTGGTGTAGCTACTGAGGCCAGGCAGTGGTGATATATTTAATGTTTTAGCACTTTTCTGTCAATTGTTTCAGGGTACTGGAATGTCAAAATGCTGCCAAACTGGAGATTTAAACAAAGCTAGAGCATTCTACATTTTTTAATACAACCAAAAAAAAATGTAATACCAACACTTGACATTGTAGAAAATCACTCCTCAAGTTAGCCTCAAAAAACTGTTTGAAATTCACCAAACAATTTTGCTCACAACAGCTCTGCTTTAAACACAATAGCCATATTGTTCTTTCAAGTCAATCAGATCTATTCAAGAGGCTTTCAATACATTTCATAGAAAGTAGTGTGTGTTTTCACCTGGGCAATGTTGGCTTGAGACGCCAGACGGATCATGATGTCCAGTTTCTCCAGCTTGACATAGATGGGGTCGTTGTACTTTACAAAGAACACCTTCATCTCATGCTTCAGAATCTCAGGCCTACAGAGAAAAAAGTATGACCGAAATCAGTACCAATACAAAAAGTCACATTTCAAAAATGGTTGAAATGATTGAATTGACCCAGTTGAAGACTAAAACAAAATAGAAAATCTCTGGGGGAACCCAAAGTAGAGATTTGTGGTGGACTGATGGGGAAACTAGCTGATTTGATTCTAGAACTGGTTCTTCTGTCTCTCCCCAGGCCCTCTCACCGTTTTTGAACAATAAGGTTGATGTTCCTGAGGGCCACATATTGCAGCTCAGGCTCTGCAGATAGCAAGGTGACCAGGGGCGGGGCTAGCTTCTTCAGCAGGGTGCCGTAGTAGTCCAAGTCCTTAGGAAGCATCTCCATGAACTTCATCAGTACCTTGACGGCCGACAGCACCACCGCAGAGTTGGCATGGGACAGGCGGGGGGTCACCCGCTCACAGATACTACAGCAGAGGAAGGACCGGGATGACGGAGGCAGTTTAACCCTTTACACCCCACTAGAATTCTAGAATGCAGCAGTAAATTCCAGAAAATTCTATAAATAAATAATATTTTCCTCACACATTTCAAACAAATAGATATAGCACAAAAACAAAGCACAAATTAACCTAACATTGTTTTAATGAGCTTATCCTCATCTTTAATCTGACACCACATTCACATAACTTGGAATAATATATTGATTTCTAAACGCTTGTAATATAAATGTACCTCTCACTCATCCTCCTCCACTTCCTCTGCGAATTCATTACACATTTGCTACTTCAAAATTAGTCTAATAAACTCATAAACAAACCAGAGAGTAGGCTAGCATCAGCAAGCAGTTTGGTTTGTTTCTATGTTGCCTAACTGACAAAACTGAGAAAACAAGAACCAACAACTAATAAAACTAAACTGCCTCTTTTTTACGAGACAGCAATAATTAGCGGTCTACACGTCAATGGACAAAGGAATCATAACTAAATTTTGTATAGATTATAAATGAAAATTGTGGCACATTACGGGAAATTCATGACATCATGATCAAGTGACAACGTTGTCAGCAAAGCATAACGTTATCGTCTCCAATCATGGCTAGCTAGTGAAAGTGACACTTCGTTACTGCAAAAGCGAAACACATTTGCAGGCAGACAACATTTCTAGTCTGATAGATGAACCGAACAGTTAGTTGTTTAGTTATCTAAGGCAGTTACCATTTATGAATTAAATCAGGAGTAATACAAAAAAACATCCAACTACAACGCTAAATACCCAGACTGAGAAAACAACCACTCCACAGCTGAGCTCGCCTATCAAGATAGAGACAGGTAAGTTATTGCCATCAAAAAGATAATACCAACACTTCACAGCATATGTACAACACCACACATATACGCAGTTTATTTTGTTACTCAATGCAAAATCGATATTGCTTTCAAAGAGCCAGGACATTTCCAACTTTGCACCACCAAGCAAAACAGAAACAGCCTCTTCTAACTTTAAAAGCTGAGGCCGTTACGGTGGTAGCGTATTGAAGACATTACAAAAACTAAAAAAGTCAAATGACAGCATACCCTTTTTCTGGTGTCTTATTAACGACAACATCCACGAGAAAACAATTACAGGTTTTTCTCAGGTAGATCTTGTAATATTTACACAACTATTATTGCTAAAGAAACACTGCCGTCAGCGGCCGCTATGGGATTCTAAAGGAATGCCGTTGACAGCCGCTCTGGGATCAAAAAGGTTAATTACTAGGTGGCACCCAGTGCCTTCTGACCTTTGGGACTCGCGGTCATCGCGAGGGGCGTAGTTGGCCAGGCAGTCCAGGATGAAGATCTGGCCCCACTCAGTGCACTCGTTGAGTGCCGTCAGCAGCTTGTTGATGGACTGGGGGTTCAGATCCAGCAGGTTGCTATTGGGGTGGGACTCTGCGATCTCAGAAAGGGCAGCGACAGCATTCGCTACCACCTGAAAGGACAATGACAGCCATCCATAACAACAATTCAGATATCTCACATGCCCTTGTTCAATACTGACATACACCTCCTACTAAAGAAAAAGCACAATATAACTACAATGTAGTGCAACTACAGCTCAACGTCAGCTAGACTAGTGGCCCGGTGACCCAGGAAGCCTCACCATAGGGTTAGAGTCAGAGATGAGGTCCTTTAGGGTGTCCAGGAAACCCTGGTCCTCCACCAGCTGTGCATTGATGTCGTGGAGTTTCGCGACACACACAGCTGCCGTCTTCCTCACATAGGGGTCCTCGTCCTTCAAACACTTCCTCAGCGGCTCACAGAGGTACTCTGTGATCTTGTCCACACGAATGCAGCCCATAGTACGCACAGCCAGGGCCCGGATCAGGGGGTTAGGGTCTTCACAGTCCTAAACAGAGAGGAGTCCATTTCAGTTCACATGCTCCAGGACCCTTAGGAGCAGTAGCTCGGTACCATGCAGACCAACCAGCGCTGTACTTAACCTTGACAAAGGTGTTGACGGCCATGATGGCCATGTCTGGCTGACTCTTGGCATAGTTCATCAGGTACAGGTAGACCAGCTTCTTCAGTTCCAGGTTGTCAGTCTGCATGCAGTTGACCACATCAGGAAACAGGGCACTGCATGAGGAAGAAAGAAATCCGCCACTCCAGAGAATTATATAATCTCCACGACAGGAGTAGAGTAAGGAAGGGCCAGGAGTGGAACCAAAATCTCATGTGTTCGGAGACAACACAGTGCCACTCGGAGCATGGCAATGGATCAGATTATAATGAGTCTTTTCATCAGCTCCAAATATTGTTTAATAGAACTCACCTGACATCCTTCCCAACGGTCATAGAGGCAATGACCTTCTTTACAGCCTCTTTCTTCTTTTCCTTCTTATCACTGTTTAGCTCAGCTTTTAGCTCAAAGATCTCTCCTGCACACACATGGAAACAAAAGTATAAGAGATCGCTGTGTGGGTGTGTACAGGTTCCTTGATTAAAATAAATACCTAGACATGAACACAAGGTTTTGGGCTTTTAGCAAGCATTTGTTGGAATATACCAGTAAAGGGCGAGTTCCCTATTCCCAGTTAACCCTGCAGACCAGCACAGCTCCTGTCTAGGCTCGGAGTATTTACCAACACCCCAGTTCAAATGTTTTAATAACGTCCTTCCAGTTAACCATTGCTACACATAGATCACAAAGGTTTGATCTCCATGATTTTGATGATGTAACGTGTTATATATTTGATTAATTACACCCTACAATCAAACCATGATTCATGACTACCAAAATGAACAGCCCAAAGCCACACATCAGATGGGTACTTTAACAAAAATAAATAGGCCTAATGGAAATAAAGCAAGCAGACCTTTTTTGGTAGTGGTGAAATATTTGGAGTCTGTCATCTTGGATCCAAATTGTCGGTTCTCCTGCAAGAGAAAAAGCGAATGAAAAAGAAAACAGGCAAAAGCATTTTCCTGTTAAGGAAATGGGTTACTAAAAAAGACAGGAAAAGGTAAAAGCACAAGTGCAGGCAAAATAAGAGGACATCCTGTCTCCATTACTTGGAGGTGATATTTTTCCAATAAATAACACATTGGACAATGAATAAAACAAATATGTTGAAGATTTTCCCCCTGGTCAGCACATAATGAGCCATTCTGACTGGTGCTGTCCTCAGTCAGCAGTCCCACATCCGATCCCCAAGAACCCTAACACAAAAGGTTACCTTACTATTAAAAGAAATGTTAAAAAGTTAGCGGGCTTCGAAAGTAACAAAACTTCAACAACACAAAAGTAAAGTCTTATTCCCTCAGTTGGGCAATGGGTCTCACACGTTTATATAATGTGTTATGCTGCAACAGTGAGCTGACAACGCACTCTTTTCATCCATCAACAACACCCAATCCTAGTACTTCCCCCCATGAGGTAGGCTCACAGATCAATTTAAAATATAGCTTATAAAACAAGCTATGAGACAACAGTCCACAATAACAGGAATGACATTACCACTTTATCACACCCTCCACCCATACTGCAGAGCACACTGAAAAGCCATCTGGAAGGGATAAGATAACTATGAAAAATGTTGCTGCCCATCTAACCGATACAGTGGCTGGAGGACTGAATAAATGCATTTCTTATTTGACAGGACCCTCATCCTATATCCTGACTGGGACTAACAAATGCTATGCCTCTCCATACCATTCCATTCTTACCAGAGGAAAGATGCACCCTGTTGGTAAACTTGACTATTGACTAACCAGCAGCTAACTTGGCAACCACACAGGCCAGAGATGTGCTCACAGTCCAAAATGCGTTCCACGGATAGCCAAAGCTTTGGCCAAGTTAATATTTACAAGATTTAGCAAATATTACTTTCGTATTTAAATAAATGTATGCCAATTACGTTTTTAGAATGATTTGTAATAACAACATTACTGTTTGATGGAAATAAGGTTTTAAAAGAAAGCACAGGCAATTATTGTGCATGGTATTCAGTCCAGAAAAAAACATTATCATTCATGACATTTGTTCTCCCCATCTACTGTTCTCAGGTATGAAACCCTGTAAACAACAAATACAAGGTTATCCAATACATAAAATTGTTCAAATATAAATAAATAAAAAAACATAAGATCCTCTGAGTGTTATCTGAAATGTTTTGTTGCTTAAACAGTAATGAAACAGAACAATTAAAAGTAATCCAAATAGGCTATTCATTGTGCAGAGTCACCATCTCCATACAAGCTCGTGCAGACCCATACATTTGAACAGGTCATCTTATGCTGTGTTTAGAAACACGGTAGGTGTATTAGATACATTTTAAAATGTCTGCAATACCTATTCCAAACCTCTAGCTAGCAAACCTCGTAAACATTAATAGCAATTTCAAGCCAACTCTTATAGAGATGAAGTAAGAACTACTATAACTTAGAAAACCCAGGTAAAAATTCGTACAGTAGTTAAACCTTTTACAGTTTGAGAAGCATGAATACGTTTACAGTACACTTAATTAACTACTGTGATATTGCAATTACTTGTAATCCGACAGCTTCCCAATGTAGCCTGAATACAAGTTGACTTTGCATCTATTCAACGACACAAGTAGTTTCGAGATGCAATGTTTGTTAAAGAAGCTCAAATACAATACTGCGTGCCATCTGTAGGCCAATGAGACTCCAGTAGAAGCCATTTGACAGCTGTTGAAATAAAGCTAATGACAGTTTTGTTATTAGCTACTGTGTCGGTAGCGGACTAACTAGCTAGGCTGTTATGGAAGTAGTACAGTGCGGTAACATAACGCCAGACCAAACAAATAAGTAAATAACATGTAACAACGACAATGTAAAGTAACATGAAAATGGTTATAATGGCTACTGTTTCTAATTAAACATGTTTACACTTCCTCCTTGTTATAGCAAAATTGTAACGATAGCATTGTTAATCTTGCAAACGTTAGCCAGCCAGCCAACCAACCAACCGCTAGCCAGCCTGTCAAAATGGTTAGCATTTTCACGATTATGTGAATTGTAAACGCTAACTTAACTGTACAAATCCTAATTGAATAGCACACATTAGGATATTAACATCCCTTTATAAAGTTGATGTATTATTGCTCACTCACGCATAATTGATTAGCCCACTCCATGTTTGCTTGATGAATGAACCTGTTGACTTAACTCAAAACGACTGTACAATTGATAGCTAGCTAACGTTAGCGGATTGTACGCTGGTCTGGCTAAAAGTGACCTTCTGTGTAGGGGCTTAAGGAAGCTTTTTCCGGAATAGTTAAGCTCTTAATCTATCGACCTATTTTCAAATACTAACCCACAGAATTAACGTACCTACTGAAGTTAAATTAGGCCCAAAACAGTGTTGAATACAACAGAAATACGGCAGACAGCTTACCGTAGCGAAGTGTGTGTTTAATTTGGCCTTCGTTCCCTCCCACTTGAATGGCTATCATCATCATGTTTTTTTACTTCCGACTTCCGTAATAAGGTCATTTGATGGAAAGTATATATTCATTCTATTTTTATACTTTTTTCAAGGTTCAGGTCTTATTCTCGAGTGATTCACGAATATTAAATGTCACACTATAAGTCAAATTGGAAATGGGCTTGATCACAATTGAATTAAAAGGTGTGAGTAACATACAAACATCACTGTCACACACATGCGCGTATGCAATTTAATACATGTGTAGTTAATCCTAAATAGTCACATTATGTCGTGTCGTTTAGATGAATGGTTATTTCGCTATGTATTTATGTATTATTAGGTCAACAGATTAGACATGCTAAAAGAACACTGAAATAAATTATAATGAATACTTCATGTTTACGTGATGATCAGTTAATTTTCTTTTCTTTTTATTATGAAATTTGACAGAGATGAAACCTAGACCAAAAAGGTCAACAGATGAGACATGCTAAAAGAACACGGAAATAAATTATAATGTATTCTTTATGTTTACGTGATGATCAGTTATTTATTTATTTATTTTATTATGAAATTTGACAGAGATGAAACCGAGACCGAAAAAGAGGGGACAGAAAGAGAAAGAGTTGTGTAATTTGCTGAGTCGGGTTTTCTAATTGGTTTAAACAAAAAACACTACTGGTAAAACGTGTTACCTGCTAACCCATCACACACGTTTTAATGTTTCAAACAAATTCCATAAATGAGCAATTTTATTTAAAATCAATAAAAAACTAATATATTGATACTTTTAAAATCAATTCATTCATTAACGTCGACTAATATTCTATTAATAGTCTATTAGTGTCAGTGAACGGTTTAAAAGAAAACGCAACTGTCTTTCAGCAAAGATCTGGGCAGTGTGTGTTGTGACCCGCACCCCCTGGTATGGTATTGAACAAAACCTGTGACACTCTTTAATTAACTCTTTGTTAGTGTTTTCACTCTACAGTAGGGCACATCAGGATATTTTAAAATACACTAAACAAAGACATAAATGCAGCAAAAATGTCTGAAAGGGAAGTCGGTCAAAATGTTTGTGGGCCATATGGATTCCACAGGACTGGGAATACAGATTTGTATCTGGTGGTAAGAAATACTTTTAAAAAATGTAGGAGCGTGAGTAAGAAAAACAGTCAGTATCTTCTCTCATTCATCGTATCACATCTGCACACTGAGTTGATCCAGCTGTTGATTGGGGTCTGTGGAGTGTCAATACTGAATAAAACATGCTAAATGGATTACATTTCTGATGAGAATGGAGACCATTGAAGAACTGGGACAATTTAAGCTTCTAGGAGTTGTGTACAAATCTGTTCACCGTATGTCAAATTGATGAAATGCAGATTTCTGTTGTCTGGCTTTATGACTGCCCATACCATTACCGTGTCACCAGCAGGGGGCACTCAGTTCACATTGTAGACCTCAGCAAACCGCTAGCCCACAGGACTCCATGCATGCTGTCTGGCGTCTGCGCAGTGAAGTGGGAATCTGAATTTTTACTCCAGTATGTGAGTGTTACCACAAGCATGCAGCTGACAGTTTCTGACAGTTTAGGTAGACATTCTTTTATTCAGCAAATTGATACTTCAGATGGCTGGGTTGCTGGTCTCAAGCATCCATCAACAACCCCACAGATATTGTCTACGGTAGTGGCCGTTTATTATTCCCAGCTTATTGTTATGACACCTGTCAAGTGGATAGATTTACCTTAACAAAATGTTCACTAACAGGGATTGAGCACAACATTTTAAATTAATAATATTTTTCTTTATGTGGATCTGGGATCTTTTATTTCAGCTCATCAAACATAGCACCAACACTTTAAATGTTGCGTTCATATATCATTTCAGTGTAACATCTGTACATTAATTGGCATGATAAAACATATTGAACCAATCAAAAACCTTTAAGTTAAAGTCACGAAAATACATGGAAACATCAGAAATAGTGCACTACCACCAGTTATGGTTTAAAGTGTCTGCAGAGAATATATTAGGTCATACATATTCTTATGCATTTCTGGGCTATTGGCTCTGGCTAAAACCTTTAGGATAATCAAGAGGCAACATTTTAAAACATTCTTCATAACTTACATTTGCCCTTGCTGACTTTAAACTGTACATATAGCAACGCTTTTCACTCAGACCCAGACCTTTCACTTGAGAACAAATCATAAATAAATAAATAAGACCAACATCACCCCTCCCTTCTTTTTCTACAGCAACACTCCCTATCTACATTTCCATTTGCTCCCGGACAACTGGTACACATTTCTATGCAGAATGTACACACACTTATACCACTCTGCTTGTGCCACCAACAATTCACTTCAGCTCAGTCCTGTCATTACGATTTAAAACCATTTACATCACATTCACGAGCTCTAAAGCCCTATTCAATTACCAACATCACCACTGTATCCCTGCTGCTCTGTTGTTTACACCAATAACACCAGTAGTACATCATTACAGGGGTTCTGACATAGCCATTGTTACACATATCCATTGCTCATATCCATTCTCCATGTAAAACCACTCAAGAAAAAAACATGCTTATTCTATGTATTCAATGTACAATCTTATTTCAAACCAATCCAGAAAATTCTCATTACTCAGATCTGTGAAGGAATTTCATACGAATGAGATTATTGTTTTTGAACCACTAATCTCACAAAAGTTTCCTGACATATGTTTGTTTATGTATACCAGGGGTGAGCAAACTACGGCCAAAGGGCCAAACGGGGCACGCGTGGAAGTTCCATCCGGCCCGCAGAAGGTAATAAAATTGTATTAAGGGAAATTAAAAAACAACTCACCAGCCTATTCTTATACATCTGAGTCAGATTGTTGATCTTTTACACATTATAAAGGATCTACTGTATAAATGTTTTAACTCTTGACCTGTTCTGCCCTGCAAATCATTTATGATTAACAAATTACCAAAAAAAATGTGGCCCTCTATTTAATAAAAAAATCCTGATGTGGCCCCCGAGCCAAAACGTTTGCCCTCCCCTGATGTATGCTGTGTACATCATACAATTCAAGGATATTCCTTATTAAATAGAACGATGCAGTACATTTAGCAATTGAACAACTCTAAATTTGGAAAAACAGACTGATGGTGATGGCAATTAATTCACAGTCATAGTGTATGGGTGTTGTTGGCCACTAACATTCTCAAACCCCACTCGCGCATACATTTTAAGGCAAAGGGAATTTTCAAGGCATTTCCAACAGCAATATTTCAGCGCTAAGGCAATATAGAACCCCATACATTGAATCCTTACACATTTCATAATAATTTCTTGTTATATACACCCCATCCACATCTTTATGCAAGTAGGCATTTATATGTCTATACACATGTACATGTTTATATACATTCATCCCCTTCAACATGGTCTTTTGTACACATATTTTAGTGTTCATTTCAAAGATGAAATAACTATTCAGTATTCAGCGTTGCTGTTTCAGTGGCAAGGACACCTTATCATCTGACTCCCAGTCTTCAGTTAACACGCAAACATTATGTGAAAAGAACCTATTATATTTGGGATATATTCACACTAAGCGCTTGAAAACAAATCATCAGAATCATGAGCCAGGTGGATAGGCAGTGAGAAAGTGACATCCAACATGTAAGCAAATGAACGACTCAGGATGCAAGGGGCTGCTGGGGGAAGGTAACTAGTGGTGCTTGTATTAAATATGTAGTGTTTAT
>JACXGK010000042.1:83417-121074 GCA_016801125.1 Novumbra hubbsi
GGGGGGGGGGGGGGGGGGGGGGGGGGGGGGGGGGGTGAGCTTGTTGGCTTGTAGATGCTCAGCTCTTGTCTGAGGTTCTTTCATCCTTGCCCCTGGCACTTCTTAATGCCCCTCAGTGATGCACATGACTGCACATAATATTTGCTGTCTCTTTTTCTATTGTTGCAGCAAAATACAGGCTTTCAAGACAGTGCCTGTTTTAGACATTTTGTGATTGACCAAAGCTTTTCCATGATGAATAAAACCATTCAACTAGAACCATTGTCCCCTTACACATTAGTCTTCTAGATTCTGTATAGTTCCTTTGGTAATAAATAATTAGGCTAAGAGTGCAAAAAATAGAACGGGATACTAAAACCCGTGACAAGAAGACGGAGTGTGCGAGATGCTCCTTGAAAATACACTTTAGCCTCATTTCTAGTCTTTTGAGACATTAGTCAGTTTTCATATAAGAACAGAATCTTCTGTATCAGCATCATCATTATGAGTCAGTCGTGCTACATCCAGGCCTCAGTGTCCAGTCCGCTCCCTGACTCTACAGAGTAGGTGCGGTCCCTACTGCCCATGGCAGGAGACCGTGTCTGATAGTGGATCAAATCGGCAAAAGCCTGATGCAGGGCCTTGCGTGAGGCTGGGTGGCCATTGGAATGCATGTTCTGAGGAGACTGAGGTGGAGTGGGTGTGGGGAGGGATTTGAGGCTGCCCCCGGCCTGCAAGTCTCTGTAGCTGACCGGGGTGGGGATTCGTGATGGGCTGTTCTCCGGACGGTTGTCTGTACGGGGCCGGATCCTAGGCTTCAGCTTGAGCTTATAGATTGAGGGCACCCTGTCAGCCTTCTTCCCTGCCCTCTGGGGCCGAAGCACCACACTTCTATCAGCATCATCCCTGTTGGCCAGGGGAGGAGGTGGAGGAGAGGACTCTGAGCGTGATTCACTTAGACTAAAGCACATGGAGGAGCTCTCGCTGGAGGAGTCTTCCTGGAAGGAGCAATCCTCTGAGGGGGGCAGGGGGATGGGCGAGGGACAAGACTCTGGAAGTAGAAGGTTATCGTTGGGGTCTTCATCCTCCAGCTGGTAGGGGAAGCTTGGTTGGTGATCCTCCAGAGGGACATCTCCCTCAGGCCCTGAGTCCCAGTTCAGCTGAACCTGCTCGCGCTCCATCAGTACCACTGCTGGAGTCCCACTGACATGACTGTCATTAATGCTCCTGGGTTGGACAGGAAGTTGTGAGGGGGCATTGCTAAGAGATATGCTCAGTTCTGCATCTCTCTGACCAGACAGGGAAGGCGTGACCACCCCTTCCTCCATGGAACTGGAGATGGCAGGGAGCTTCCGGAGACCCCCACCTCGCCCCCCCCAGCGCTCTGGTTCTGCAAGCCCACCATTGGACAGTCTGCCAGGGTTATAGCCAATCAGTGGGGCCAGGGTATCCTTCACTCCACAGGAATGTGGGTTAGTTCTTTTTGACTCCCACAGGTCAGGCAGGGCCCCAACTTTCCCTGTCACGTTGATTGAGGAGGTGGAGGAGTTGGAGGAGGAGTAGGCCGAGTCAGTGACGTTATAGTCAGCAGAGGCTGGAGTTGAAGTGGTTTGGGTGCCCAACCCCTGATGAGGGTTTGAGGATGGGGACAATGGTTGGGTGCCTCCTCCTGCAGGTCTACTGGGACCCACTCTGGCCTGGCTTGTGTTAGCAAGGAACTCAGCCTCAAAGCTTCGGTACAGATCTTGCTCTTTCTCAGGGTCTAGACTCGGCAGCATCTGGAAGTAACTGCCAAGCCCCTCCGGTTCCTCAGGATCTTGTCTCTCCAGTGCCTTCCCCCTGTGGCCATTGGAACGGGGGCCATGGGAGGTTCGAGGGGATCTGGGCCCATGCAAGTGGTGGTGAGAGGAACGGGTGGAGGAGGAATGAGGAGAGCGCCGTCCAGCTTGTGAGACCGGGGGCAGCAGTCTACTCTTCCCCACTGAAGGGGAGCGCGGAGCAGGGGGCCTGGGAGTCACAACTGTCTTCTTACTGGGACTGCTGCCCTGGAGCCCTTTGATAGGTGAATTAGAGCAGGAGGACGACTGTTTCCTTGAAAAACCTCCAGTGTTTCGGGGGGAGGTGGGGGGTAGCTGTTTGGCCCTAAGCTCCTCTCGTCTGTCAGAGGATTGGGGCTGAGAGGCCCCGTGATGGGAAGAGGGACCAGGGCTTGCATCACTTGTCCGACTCCGGCTGGGTATCTTTCCCTGACTGTGGGAACGTGGGCCCTGAAGCCTATGGGGGCCCTCGGGTCCTAGAGAGCGCCCCCTGTCCCCACGGCTGGCTCTACTCCCGTCAAAGGAGCTTGCTCCCAAGTGTGGCGGGCTTGGTTTAAGGATGGAGGCAGGGCCAGTGCGTTCCCGGGAGTGGCTGCGTCCGCGAGGCATTTGAGGGTGCAGGGCTGAGATTTGAGCACTGCCTTCTACAGACCGCTCAATCACATGCCTCCCCTCCTTCCTGTTGATCAGCAGGACCACCTCTTCTCCAGACTGACGAGTGGTCCCCAGAGAAAAGCGGCCTCCCCCTGTCCCTCCTCCTCCACCTTTAGAAGAGGCTGTAGAGGAGTCACTGTCCCCTGACAAACGGCGCGCCACAGGCAACAATGAGGATTCTTTTGACCTGCAGCCCAGACAGGAGAGAAAGAAAGTGACTTATAATTAATAATATTAACCAGCCCACAACACAACCTTTTTTATAACAGTTTAAGAAAAAACTTCTTTTTTTTTTTTTCTTAGAGCCCGTTCTCCATCCCAGCAACACAGGCTCCTCCCACTCTCCTGGCCCTGACAGGTTTACAGTAAACATCATCCACCTCCAGTCCATGACGATACCTGTGACCTCTGTATATTCCCTACAGGCCGGCTGCCGCTGCCCACCCTAACTGAAAGGGCTCGATTCTTCTCAGGACACTGGCCTGGATCAGGCTCAAGGATTACAGGAGAGATGAGAGCAAGTGGGGGCAGGATTATAGGCCCTGTGGATTGACTGACCCCACACACAGCCGCAGAGAACGCTGGGGCGCTACACACCAGACAACACCAATATCACGCACCACTCACCATCCCAGACAGGATACACTTAATCACTAACAGTAAGATAGCAGTCAGTAAAGTGAAGTCAGTAAAGCTCTGTAGCATTGGCCACAGTAGCAGTAGCAGTACTGATTCTGCTGGTACCATATATTGTCTGGACCTGGCAAACAGTATAACATAAACTGCCCACTATGGGTCAACCCTATTACATTCCAGTACATTTGCGATTTGGTTTAATAATTTGGAATCAACACTCAAACAACGATCAAACTCAAACATAAAAGATGACAATTCAAACATCATACACATTCATATATTTTGTTTTATAATAAATATGTGCTTTTTGGTGCTTTATATTCCATACTGACCAGAAGGATGTGAGGATTTCCTTCCCAGATTAGCCCACCTGTGACCTACTTTCTGTAAAATGCAGCAGCACGTGGAGGGAAACGTCAGTCAGATTAACCCTAGTCTAGTCACTTGGAAGTGCTGCCTCTGAAGGGGTTAACCTGAACAAAAGCTGACGTCTTTGCTGAGCCTTTACTCACTCCGGATACTGAGATACTTATTGCCCAGGGGCCAAAATAAATGAGCCAACAGCCCTTACTTGTGTTAAACTGTGGGATTTCAACACACTGACGTATGAATGAGGTATTTTAGACCAACCAGTCACTAGACCTTATATGAGGAACTAAGGGCCATAACACACCAACACTATGACTGTCATGCTCCTTCATTCAGGAGGATTTTTGTTTTTCTTGTAGTGTAGTCAACAGGCATGCATATTCAAACCGTCAAGCCTGACGAGACAAACCAGACACATCAACACGGTTGAATTCCATCCAATTCCAAGCAGTCATTAGAGTAATTAACACAGCCAAACAAGAGAAGGGTGGTGTAGGGGGAGAGGAGCAAGAGTGCTATGGCCCTGAGGGCAGGCCAGTGTCACCTGAGATTAGGAAAATCTGGTTTATGTAATCTGTTGCTTCCCAGCACTATGTGTTGTCTTCTGTCAGCGTTGGGTGGGCGGATGGTGAGAAGATGACCAGTGTAATTAGCACAACACATACACGCACCTAAGAGGGTTGATGTGGCGGGGCTCTGAGCGGTCCCGCGGTGGTCGTGGTAGCAGGGGGGTGCGCCCAGCGTTGGAGTGCAGATCCGTGGGGAGTGAGGGGTGGTGGGAGCGGCCAGGTCGAGTGGAGGACGACGGGACACATGGAGGTTCCAGGCCTTGGGACCGTCTTTCGGGGGCCTTATAGGGGGCAATGCCCTCGTTGCGCCAGTGCGGGCCTGGGCTGGTGGAACGGGAGGAGTGGGCACTGGAGGATTTACTGTGGGCACCCTGCCCGCTGGCTTTGGCCTGGTGATACCGATGAGCTGCGAGGAACCAAAACAGACAACAACAGTGTCAGTAGCAGCTTAAATTATATTACACAGAACAACTGTTCAGAGGTCTGTGCATCAGACAGACAACAGTCAGTATAGAAATAGAACAGAATGCATCCAGGGGATCAACACACAATCATATGAATGATTTAAAGACATGCTCTTGGATTTGTAATGACCATACAAATCAGTAGACCTGTGAAACCCTTCCATATCTATATAGTAGATAAGGTCACAGTTCCAACACCAACCAGCCTCAGTCAGCTGTTCAGACACAAAGACTCAAACCTCATCCCCAGGCTATGGCACACCGCATATGTGACTCAATATGACTCCCATTACAAAATGACTAATTTTACTACGTCCTCTTTTGACTGAAGCAAATCAAGACATGCGTAGCTCTAAAAAGATTAGCATTTCTGTTTCAAGATGCTGATGGAGTTGATTGGTTGGTAGACTGATCTGATTAAGCCATTGTCTATTGAGCCAGGAATTTCACAACTTTCTTATTGGCTAATGAAGTCCAAGTTTGACAGACTGTTCGACCAGACCTTCAGCTAATTTGGACTTTAGGTGTCTAATAAAAAGATTACAAGGACACTGACATCCTCAGTCTGCTAGCAGCTTATGGAGATGGCAGAGCTATTCTTCCCACAGGGCTTAAAGCCCCACATGTCACAAAAGCAAGGGTAAACATGAGTAGATATGAATGTTTATGGCAGGAATCAGGTCATGTTAATGAGGGCTTTAGGAAGGAAGCAAAGTGTTGTCTGAAAGACCATTGACATGATTATTAATGAGGTAACAGTAAGATAGCAAGAGCACAAACAGTAAATTCAGCCAGTAGCTTTAAAACTGGCAAATGACCCAATCTAATAAAACAAGTCTTGTAGTATTAATAAATCTCCCACATTCTCAAAAAACAATTACAAAAGCTGTCTCAGTAGAATCACCCTTTCTTTGTATCCAAGGAGGCCTCTTTTTGGTTCTTTTTTAAATTATTTGGTCCAAGTTAGGACCCTTTAGGAACCTGAAAACAAAACAATTATATCTGGAAAATTGGTGCTAATACAGGGACAGATGAACTCTCCTTTTGTGTTACAATTTTTTCCAGTTGTATCAGGACAGCTTCTCAGAGGCATCCCTGGAGCACAGAGGCATCCCTGGTGGCACAAAGGCCTCCCTGGTGGCACAGAGCCCTCCCTGGTGGCTCAGAGGCCTATGCCGTGCTTTTGTGTCACCAAACTGAGTAGATATGAGGATTGACTGTGCCACTAAGCAATATCAATTAGACAGCATTGCCTAGGGGGGGAATTGTCAACTGTGATTTCCTAAACACGCTCTAGCAACCCCCTATGTGCCTGGCCCATCAGGTAAGTAAGCACATCTCTGCACGTGTCCAACCAGGTGACTTCCTGGTTGGAAGAGCATGGTGGAAAACCATTGTATGGCTTGGGAATTGCTTAGGAAATCCTTTGGGACTTGGGATGTGACAGGGACAAGGCCATAAAAGAAGTAAGACCTGAAACAATTGGGCAAGGGAGAAACGTTTGGGGTAAAAAAGGCAGCAACTAGCCTCTGGTCAAATAACTTTGCAGACGACAAATATTTCTTATGTCAACTAGTATCAGGATAACAGGGATCCAGAAAATGTATCTAGTATTCTCCCAGGTAATGCTTATTTGGGTATAATTAGCGGATAATGTTATACAATACTATGTATTAACTATGCATGTAAGTGACTATGCAGGTTGGTTGTTTGGGAATAGTGGTCCTCACCAAAGGCAGCACAGCGACAAGGGTCATGCTTGTCCAGATAGTGTTCCAATGTGTCCCACCCCCCACCGACACGCACCATCACATGAGTACGCAGGACCTGAGGGGAGAGAGAGACAAGGTTACTACATGGACAAACAGGGACACTTTTAACGCATGCGATCCCAAGAAAACTGTTGAGACCCTATGAAGCTGAGCGCACACCCCCACGTAAACACACAAACACGCGTAGTTGCGTACACACAGAACTGCTCACCCATGCACTCACTTCAAATACTTTGAAAGCCACAAATCGAATGTAAAATTTAGATAAGCCTTTAAATATTTTGATGGTCTCCAAGCTGTAAGGTTTTCCATGACCACCGACACAAAGATGTACCATGCTGGCTGCTTCATCCTTGACTTATGTCGGCCTGCAATCCATGTTGTGTTTGCCTGAAAACCCCCAGACTCTCAAATACAAGGGCTACTACTTAAGAAGGTTGTCAGCAATGGCAATAACCAGACCACTTCAAAAAGTCAAATAACCAGACCACTTCTAGAAGTCAAATAACCAGACCACCTCTAAAAGTCAAATAACCAGACCACTTCTAGAAGTCAAATAACCAGACCACTTCTAGAAATAAAATAACCAGACCACTTCTAGAAGTCAAATAACCAGACCACTTCTAGAAGTCAAATAACCAGACCACCTCTAAAAGTCAAATAACCAGACCACTTCTAGAAGTCAAATAACCAGACCACTTCTAGAAATAAAATAACCAGACCACTTCTAGAAGTCAAATAACCAGACCACTTCTAGAAATCAAATAACCAGACCACTTCTAGAAATCAAATAACCAGACCACTTCTAGAAATCAAATAACCAGACCACTTCTAGAAGTCAAATAACCAGACCACTTCTAGAAATCAAATAACCAGACCACTTCTAGAACAAGCACATCCATGTGACCCTGTCTACAACATTCACATCACAGATGGCAAGTCATAAATGTATGGCTCCTTGTAAGAACAACAACTGTGGTGTGAATTGGCAACCATGCAATGTTAGGGGTACACATTTCACACAGGGTTGCTTTACATCAATGTGCTACAGCAACTACGTGTGGTGGGTCCCAACCAGAAAGCTTAACTGTGTATTTTGGATGGAGAATGCGCTCTCCTCCAAATGTCTAGACGTTGATGAAAACATCCCATCCTGCCAGTCAGGATATGCTAAGGAAGGCAGAAATCCAATGTGTCTGTGCAGCCTGGGAGTTTGTGTGAACATGCACTAATCAGGTATCACAAAATAGTGAGAGGAAAACAAACTCTGTCAATCTGTCCCTCTGAGCCCCACTTCAGTCTGGATGCAAAGGTCACTGAGGTCTGACCAGTCTGATCAAACTTGAACGTGTCTAGTTTTTCAATGATATTTATCCTAAAGCTATGGATATTGTCTTTAGTGTTCATGGCCAGTGACCTCTCCTCCATAAGTCCAGTAGGAAAGCTCTGGGTAACCACCTAAAAGTTGCATCATCGTTTAGCATTATCAGGTTTGTATGTTTAATTAAAGCCGCTGTCTCACCATTTCAACAGTTTAGTTATTATTGTCTTCTCAAGGAATATGCACACTAGCAAACAGATGTTTTTGTCTTTGCTCCATGGCCACACAGAGGGAAAAGGTCTATACCAGCTGTATGCTTCAAGACAAGTGGTGTAGATTCTGATTGGTTTATTCATTAGTGTTGAGGCAGCAGCTGCCTCATAGAGCACTGCACATTCTGTTTCTTTGTCGCACAAACTATTTCAAAATAAACTGTGTGGGAGAGCCTGTCTTTGATAACAAACTCCTCTATGCAGGACATCTGAAAACCATCAGCATATGAATGTCTTGGGTTGGTGACCACACTGGCAAGGTCATTTCTGCAACTGGATGTTAACAGCACCCTGTTTTGCACCCTTTCCTAACCTTAACCTTAAAAACCCAAACTTACTACCTGTAACTGCTGACTGTAATTCTAGGCATTACTCAAATTGTAGTTAAAGCCCAAACCTAAACCCTTAGCAGGAAATAGCCTTGCTCCTCATCTAACAGGGTTGAATTGTCAAATTCAAAAGGCACTTTTGGTCTTAACAAGCGCAGTAAAACAAGGACACTCACACAAAAACAGACACACTGTTAAAAAAGTGATTTTGACACGCAGTGACACCATACAACACCGAACAGTCAATACTGTTCATACCACAAGTAGGTTAGCATTCTGAACGTTAGGCCTCAAGTCCCCCCCCCACCCCCAAAGTTACGTAACACTTCAATCAGATGTACCTCTGCCCCCTGGCCCCAACTTTCTTCCACATGACCCCCAGCTGTTACCATCATGAGCACTGTTCATTGCCATGCCAACACGCAATAAAAGGAGAAGGGAGAAGAATAGAGGTCCACTCTATGAAAGACACTCTCCTTTTCTCCCACTCCCTCTCTTTTTGTCCCTCTCAGCTGGCTTCCCCATACTTTGGGAGGAATGGGGGGTGGATTAGCATGGTAACAACTTATCCTGCCCCTCCTCTCTGCTATGATTTCAGATGGAATAGAGAATGGATGAGGAAGAGAGAAGAAAAGAGCTAGAGAGGAGAATATATGAGAGGAAGAGGAAAGGATGAGAGGAAAAGAAAAGAGTAGGGCAGGAAGAGAGGAGGAGATGCACGCCTCCTACGTAATGTACAAAGACCCAAAGTTTAAAGCCCAGAATCCCTCTCTCTTTTATTCAGCTTCTCCCTGAAGGCAGATGCGTTCCACACAGCAGGGGCTGTACATGTTGCCTAATGCGATGGTGCTGTGAATGCGGCCAACAGTCTTCTTTTCTGTGTCGTGTAATCACGGCTGCCTGTCACATGTTTCATTCTGGGGCTGTAGTCGTGTCTCTGCGGTGAGGACAGGCCAGCAGGGCCAAGAGGGTGCATCTGTGTGAGCTGGAGCTGGCCGGGTGCCATGCGTGGCTTCCAAAACTCAGGACAGGACACAGCCTGGCCTGTTAGTTAGCCATGTGATGGTCAACAGCCCTGTCTTCTCTTCTATGTCCTGAGATGGTTAGCCATTTGATGGTCAAAAGCCCTGTCTTCTCTTCTATGTCCTGAGATGGTTAGCCATTTGATGGTCAACAGGGCCTTTTTTATGCTGGTACAACATATTTTTGGGAACAATTTCAAAGTTATTATTTTATAGAGTAAATGTTCTAATATCCCAGTCAAGGAAATCTTTTAAATATTCTTAGACCATTGATAAGAATGGTCTGAAAGGTAGTGGCAGGTAAACCTGTTCATTCTACCAGCAAGACATGCCAAGACCAAAGAAGCTCATCGCAAGTCTTTTCGTGTGCCATCATTTGCGGCTCATAGCCCTCTGTTGGTTTATGTGCCGGTATGTGTCAATGTAACCTGATATGGAATGTAAACGATTACATACAATCTGTCACCTCTGTTCTCTTGTTTACTGTCTTTCATAGTAAAAATAGGCCTTGAGTAACTGTAAGCATTATAAGGAGTTCCATCCCTTTGCCTAAGTAAGCAGCCAGTCTTAAGCCATCAGCTATGGGGTACCCCAATCTAAACAACTGTAGAGAACCAACCCCATGTTGCCATGGCAACAGTGAACAGAGACTACTTGTAATCACTATGGGGGTGGATAAAACCAATTCTCTCCAAAATCAGGCTTGAAGTTTAAGCTTATGGACTGCTGACGATGTTCCACCAATCTAAGCACCCTTCCTTTGTACAAGGGTAACCTCCATGGGGGAGTCCACACCATTTGCTCTCTATTCATTTATCCCCCTTCTCTCACTTCCTCCTTCTCGTCTTCTAGCTTGAGCTCCTTGTCAGACTTTGGCAGCTGAATGGGGTCTGGTGGCTTTGATGCGGTCTGCCAGCAGGCTACCTTCCTCCCTGCAGATGAATGGGAAAGCGTGTTGGCTAGGATGCACTAGTAGCTGCTGGTGGATGCACATAATCACTTAATTTGAGGAGAGGGAGGAGATGCGCAGAGGTTAATCTGAAAGAGAATTCCTAGGCTTTCTACTATGATGTGTGGCACGCTTCTAACACACTGCCACTGTTACACTGTTGACTTTATATTTCACCCAAACTCAGATGTTGCACTCATGTTTCCATTACCTGCCTATAACACAGCCGCTGCACACATGTTTCCATTACCTGCATATAACACAGCCACTGCCAAATGTTTACATTACCTGCCAATAACACAGCCACTGCACTCAGGTTTATATAACCTGTATATAATACAGTCCAGTCACTGCACTCATGTTAACATTACCTGCCTATAACACAGCCACCGCACTCATGTTTACATTCACAAAATTACAGTACATTACTTGGATTGGATTGGATGTCATAAAAAGTTTTATTAACAACTTTCTCAATATTAAAGATTTAAACTTAAACCATTTTAATATCAAATCTTATTTAAATACAGTCAGTTAACAGTCAGAGAAATGTATAATGTTAAAGTGGATACGTATTGGACTAATAAGTCACCTCATTGAAAACTAGGCATGTGACAAACAATTCTCCCTAAATATTTCCCAGGCATTTCCTTATCGGTATTTGGTCGAAATAATTAAATTCCACCTGAATTGGCACATTTAGCTTGTTGTTGTCCAATCACAATGTGGTCAAAGTGGCACTAGAATAAGCACTTTATGAGGTCTGATTAGCCTATCTCGCTAACAATCTGAAAATGGAACTATAAGGAAAGGCTGTACAGTACCGAACAGGCAGGCTTGTTATTTAGCTATGAACCTGGATGAATTTCGAGATTAGAATTTGCTCAGTTAAAAGTAGAATATCCTCAATTAGCCTGGCGTTAGCTAGTTGGCATTAGCTATCTTATCTACTGTAGCTAGCTTAAGCTCCTTTATTGTCACCCCTTGAAAAACGTACTTTGCAAAAAGAGCAATTAACAGTTTTATTAGTGGCTTTTTTAAGTACAAGTAATTACAGACTGCAGACGTTATTGGGGCGGAGGTAACTAATCGGTCTGCCCGTGGCGACACCAGGCACGGAACACAGACTGAGGCACAGGTCCCTGTTGAAAAAAGACAACCAAGCAGGAAAGATATGGCATGGCAGAGGAAATTACAAATAGCTTTATTTAAATCTCACTGGGCCCTGTATGGGAGTTCAGCAAGGTTCTGTGAGGCATAGAAACCACTGGTGTAGGTCAGATCAGTGTACTGTAAACTGTACACATCATGCTGAGAGACTGGACGGGGGCCAGTGAAATTACTGAACATTATGTTGTTTTGGGGACTTTGTCCCCTGATAGTTGACGGTTTAGTTTTTTAAAGTTTGGGTTTTTATTTCAGCAACGTGCTTTGCTGGATATACTGTCCCTACATCAGACAGACCAGCAAGCTAGACTATGCCTTCATTGTAATTACTCTTCACAGCATTTGCAAGTCAAAATGAAATTGCTTTTGAGCATAATATATTAATATAAGCAAATAAAAGCTTAACTGTTCCATTTGTAAATGTTCCATTTACATTCTGAGTAATATAATATTATTGTAATCATAACAATACCCAAGCGTTTTGGACACTTTGAGTAAGTAAATCGAATACTGTAAACAGTACATTTGTTCAAGCCATAGGTAAATAATGTATCCACAACTTAAAGACATACACTTACATGAAACCTACATAAAATATACACACATACAGACACACAACCAGGACAACTGGAAAACTACTCTAATCATTTGTTAAGTGGATGATGAGGATGTGAGTTTGTTAGTTCATACCCGTATGAAGATCAGAGCGCTGGAGTCTCCTACTTTGTACTTCCCCTCAGATACCTTGGTCATTGGGAACTGGGCGGGGCAGGAGCAGCGGCCCAGGATCTCCCTTACCTGCGGATACAAAATATAACCATGGTTACCACACAAACATAAGGAAACAATGTGGAACAGGGGATGCCAAAAGCACATTGACCGTCTGACGTGCTAGTGACGTCCTAGCAAGAGATTTGTTAGGCCGGGTTTTCACACCGGTATGGAAGGGAAAAACAAAGCAAATCTCATGCTCCGGTCCCCACTTTCCTTTTCCTGACTTTCCAAATGAAATGATGCCTACTCATATCTATGGCATGACCAATCCCCCTCTGGTGTGGAGCTGCGTGTGCGTGCCAACAGAGCACTGACTGTTGTATAAGTGAGACGTGTATCGGCCTGTCTGTGTGTCTCAGCCAGAGTCATTATCAGAGTAATCAAGGGCTCTGCTCTCTTCTCTCCCCTATTATATATTGCCTCAGCTGTCTGGAACATAGTCCAGCTCATTGCAGCTTGGTGCTGCAGTGAAAAAAAAAACATGAAGGAAAACACAAAATTGAAACAGTTGCCATTACACAATGATGTTGGGATCTCTTTACTGTGCGATAAGGAGATGCATGAGAGACGACGTGAATGAGCAAGTGATTCCAGATGTGTTTTGGGTTGAGAGTGCTGTGTGCGGTTGACGGTGCTTATTAAGCTGTGAAGTCAGACAGAACTCTAGGGTGGGGCCAAACAGGCACACGTTGCATTGGCTCCCTCTCGCAGGGGATTGGTCAGCTTTGATGTTATTTTTGGCAGTTTTCTCAGACAAAGGCGTGTGCACACTTGTCGACTATGAGACCCTGAGCACGGGGAAGAAAGAGTGAGGCCAACATCCCAGTGGAGAAAAAAGAGGCAAACCGAGCAAGGACAAAGACTCAGGGACTGCAGTACTCTATAAGTACTGTAGCTATATACACAAGCACATTTAAATTAGCACATTAGGGAAACAGTGGGGAAAACCGTGTGGTCTCTCAAGAAAGAAATCAGATGATAAGATTAAAGAAAGAAGATACAGCCAGGTATTGATTGAAGAAGACAGGCCACATCTATACTGTGTATTTTTAGCAGGGGGCCGTGTTGGGTGACATGGATGGCCTGTGGGACTGTGCTCAGTGCTCACAGTGATGACTGGCTCATTTCCCATATTATGTCTCATTTGCTAGATTAGTTAGGGACCTAGTTATTCTCCTAAAATAGCTGTCTTTATTCCCCCTACTAATTAAAGGGAGGGTGGGATCAGTGCTAAGTCTCACCTGTCTCCACAGGACTAGATGCTGAATAATAATCATTAGCCTCCCACTGTCTTCTCTCTCTCTCCTGTTTTCTTTCTCCCACAATCTCAAACAATGTTTCCATTTCATCCCACAATATCATCTCTCCTTAGTCTGTCACCAAGTCTGTGTCTGCCTACTTTGTTTTTTCACAGACCAGTTCTGCTTTGCTAGTTCTCTCTCTCTCCCTCTCTATGCCTCGTTCAGTACCAACACACGCTCTGTTTGGAAAAACCCAAGCCTGTGAGTTCATGGAAATATCACCCTGGTTACAGGCACAGACTCCAATCTGCTTATTTTTTCAAAACAGTTTGTTTTATTTTTTTATTTCTTTAGAACAGTCTTTTAGCTGTCTTCCCTTACTGCCCCTGTAGACAACTTCAACAAATCTTTGGGCAGATGTCAAATGTTTCCTTCAATGTTTCCTTAGAGTTTAGAGTTAATATACAGTGACAAACTATAAACCCTGTCAGAAAAAGACACGTGATCTGAGACATTCTCAGAGTACTGTTAACCCGATCAATGAGTGAAAACTTTGATCTATTTTAGTTGATATCATCCCTGATGATCTATTCACCAAATTTACAGCTAACTTTGTACCATAGTACAAGCTCTGGGAATCACTCAAACACACACTGTATACACGCTGTCCACATACTGTACACACACTGTACACACACTGTACACACAAGACCTCAAGACTAAACCCAGATATGGAACCGTGCTAGGGGAAGGAAAATGCAAGGTCAAGCAGGAAGCATGCGGAAGTCAAACTGGAGCGCTAAGAGAGAGAGAGAGAACAAGGGGATGAATTATAGATGTGTGCCGATTACATGGGGCAATGTGATAAAAAGCTGTAGAAGTTTCAGGAAAACAGAGAGCGGGAAAGAGAGGTGGGAAGTTAGAGAAAGAGGAAGAGAAAAAGAAAAAAGGGAGACAAAGAAAGAAAAAATGGATAAAGAAAAAAAAAGAGGAACTGTCCTACATCTGCTGTCAGATTCAGTGTCATCCTACACAATCCCACGGTTACATTGTTAACATAGGCAGGAGATTTTGAACCTGTGTCTGGTTTTGAAAACACCAAACACTGCTTTGATCAAGCATAAACTATTCAAGTGTTGTGAAATGTGTGTTGATTAGTTTTCTTGGGTTTGCTCTTGAGCAAGGAGTATTCACAGGATAAATATTTCTGTTTACCATTTGTTAATTGAATCCACACATAACTGTACTTCTGTGGACTCTGATACTATGCCCTCGAGAGATTGAGGTAATCAACTATATTGCCTTCCTTCCTGTCCTTCAAAGGGATGAAGCAAGCGCAGGGTGGGCCATGTAAGAGATAAGGTAAGGGGTGAGGTTCACCCACCCTCTGGGGACAAAGCATTATGTCACAGGGACACACAGAGGAAATGCCAGTGAGAGTCTTACAATACATACAACAGTTATATGGTATATACAAGTTCACTGGGGACAGTTTCAAAAGACTGTATAACTGAATTTTTAAGCAACAATATCTGAAGTTTGTTTGAAATGTGATTGACCACAGATGTGCTGACCTGCCTTTGCGTGTTTTAACATTCAATAAAGGAAGGCTGTGTCTCAGCATAAAAAAAATACAAAATGAGTAAGTGATGTAACACCTTACACCATGGGATTTAACATTTCAGGCATTTTCAGGGTTTGATAGCTGACCCAGAAAGAGAAAACCCTTGTGAAGAGGAGAGAGCAGCTCTGTAATGAATAAAAGAGCAGAGCCGGCAGGGTATTGTGGTAATCTGCTTCATACTGGGGGTGTCCAGATATGACTGGCCAAATAGCAACATTAACAACGCCAATAGACCAGCAATGGAATTTCCTTAGGGTTGAATCTTGGCAGGGGTTACTTGGCAAGAGGAACATCTTTGTAACATTGGGTGGGTGGGGCTACTATTTTTGCCTTACGCACAACTCAGGACTTAGTTCACATTCATGTGAACTGCTAGCAACCACACATTGAGGACTTTTTCACATGCAAAGCGCAGTTAATTGGCCAAGTCAGCAAGATACACAATGCCTATAAAAAGTATTCACCCCCCATTTTGTTGCTTTTGTACATGAAATCGTGGTCAATATAATTTGTCATTTGTCTGTACTAAAACAAGCAAACACACAATCTTTCAGTGCAATACACTACTGTGTATGTGTAAGGCAAAGATGTTTCTTAACTCACTGTTCGCTCAACTAGTAAGGGGTGGCAGGGAGTAGAGTGCATTCCCCTGTCAACAAAGACGACTGAGCTTACAGGCACTTATTTGCTACAGGATTGGCTAGAACAACAAGACAACCCTGATTGACAACCCACCCCTGGACCCTGGGGTCTGTCGGTATGTGCCCCTGCAGTTTACACAGAGTTAGAAAACAGCTACACACTTTTCACTCTTGTATATTACAAGATATGCACAGTTTATATGATAATTTGTTCATTATATTAAAATACAATAGACATGGTCGGAAATAGAAATGTGTTGCCAGAGGAGAACCTAATAATATACTAATCAAATCACAGCTGGCCATTTCTAGGTCAAAATCAAATTAAAGGAAGGTTGCATTATTCTGATTTCAATGACATGTCCTAATCTCAGTTGATATGACATAATAGAAGACTGTTTATTGTTCAATCACCAGTCTGCAGTCTAACCGTTTCAGCTAACGTTGTTTAAGTAAATGGCTAATAGACAGTGAGGTCTTATTGGGCCAGTATAGCACACCTGGGACTGCAGGGTGGACCCGGCTGGGGGAGGGGCACGCAAACAAGGCACAGTAAAAACACACATGGATGTTATGCTTGTGTTCTGACACCCAGTCATCACTGTAAATCTAGCTAGACGCTAGATTTAAACAACATCAGCTGCTGGTCTGTGTGCTGCCTGCCACATGATGGGGGGTTGATGAGAGAGGTCTTCAATGATAAGATGTGTGAGACACTACACACAGAAACAAACCCATGAGCCTGACACTACACGCCATGATGACCTACTTTTCCACTTTTCTCTGTCACAGCCTCCCTCTGTCTTTTCCTGTGTGTAGAATCCATTACGGTCATGTGTAGCAGAGTGTACAAAGGCCCTCCAGGCATTCTAACGGATGCGGTGTGTCTGGTTTATGAAGATGTGAATTATCATAACATAAATCAGGCAGAGTGTTAATACAGTAGACATCTAGACCATGTATCCTTGCCCTTTCCATATCGATCCCTCTCCTGCTGCCTGCCACTCTTCCTGTCTACTCCCGTGGTCTGCAGACCTTCCATCTGTGTGAGATGACATCCATATAATACAGCCTGCAACCATGGCAGTCTCTTCTCTCCTCCACTGGCAGTCTCTTCTCTCCTCTACTGGCAGTCTCTTCTCTCCTCTCCTGGCAGTCTCTTCTCCCCTGGCAGTCTCTTCTCTCCTTCCCTGGCAGTCTCTCTCTCCTCCCCTAGGTGACTCTTCTATCCTCCCCTAGAAGACTCTTCTCTCCTCCCCTAGAAGACTCTTCTCTCCTCCCCTTGAAGACTCTTCTCTCCTCCCCTAGAAGTCTCTTCTCTCCTCCCCTGGCAGTCTCTTCTCTCCTCCCCTAGAAGACTCTTCTCTCCTCCCCTAGAAGACTCTTCTCTCCTCCCCTGGCAGTCTCTTCTCTCCTCCTCTGGTGCCAACAAAGCATACTGTTCGTTGCCTTATCATTTCCAAAGGAAATCCGAGGGGGATGGGGTGATGGTTGTGGGGGGTTGTTGTGCATTTATCAAATAAACAGAGGTTGAGTGTTAAAGCCTGCGGGCGAGGAGGACACATTTTGTCTGAAGGAATGAGAGAGATAGAGGGAGAAAAAAACATACAAAGGCTTCCTGCTAGACCCCAGGCAGCGCTCCTAAGATCGGCAGTAAATGTCTTTGAGGCCTCACGGGGTCTTGCGAAGGTATTTGTGGTGACAGTATGATGTGTAAAGCCATCATACAAAGGCTGCTTTGTTGTATACAAACCTGCGTTGCTGTTTCGTGTGGGCCACTTACCTCTGGGCCTGAGTGATCTCCAAACCAACAGTGGAAAGAACCAAACTAAAAAAATATCCACAGAAATGTGTCCTTGTACCTTACAGTCATAAACAGTGAGAACAGGTTGTTCTATAGGCCTCACAGTAAGAGATATGGGTGGGGGTCTTTCGCAGGATAGCATGACAGCATTGATTTCCTCATACTTCACTGGAAAATCCTGTCTGTGTGTAATGTCAGGAGTATGATTGACAGACCAATGAAAACATCCTAGGGTATTTACATGAAGGCTTTCTGGTAACCATGAAAATAAACAGAGGAACTGAGCCGCCCTCAGACAACAGAGACACTTTGTCCTATGATATCAGGGGATTTTATCACACATCCTGAACATACCAGCCTACATCCGTCAGGGTAGAAAGATATTCAGTATTGGCAAATATCTGTCCAAGCAAAATCAATTAATCAATCACATTTTGTAAATCCCTTTTACATAACAAAGTTTTCACACAGAGCTTATACCGAGCCTAAAACTACAAAGAGTTGAAACGTGTGACACAATGGCTAAGAAACACTTCCTAGAAAATTCTAGGCATTTCTGTCTCTGATTACTTCCTCAACTTTTCTAAATTGTATTCAAAGTAGTATCTTATCTTAATGCTTACATTTCTTAATCCAGGACAAAGCACATTTATTAAGTCGTTCTGAAGTTTTTAAATGGTATGTTTGTTAATGATAATAAATGGACCTTCTTTTCCATTTCCTGAAAAATTTATTTATTTTAGTATACTCGTAAAGATGTTTTGATACTCAAAATGCACAACACTGCCTCGCTATTAGAAACTCAGGGTTCAGTTCACCTATACATAAGGCTAAACATAATGATGACGTGTTTTGGAAAAGGGAAGAGGCAATGAGGTAATGGCATCATACCCAGTGGGTGTTTTGGGTTTGCTGTGTGGTTATTTGCTGTAACGACACCAAATGTCTGATAGAAACAATTCCTTAGGGTGTCACAAATCAAAACTGATAATCAGGTATGCCCTCAGCTATGTACTCAGCTATAAACTGCCTTTTATATCTCATATATCTCAGTTAATATTATTAACTTAAACCATTAATTTTAAGAGTAGAGATCACAAAACAGAACCTTAGCTACAAATTGCCAAGTATGAAAGTTAATGGTTTTGATTATATGGGACACAAATCATAACATTCCTGACATTCTCGAATAATTCTCTGTGATTCGTGTTTACTAGACAGTGCCACACACCCAGCTGCCAAAAATAAAATACTGCATCTTTAATATCCTCACTGCATCTTTAAAAAAGTTGATTCATTAGTTGCCAATGAGACACCACTATGATAACCTTATAAACCTGACACCAGGATAGACATTTTGCCAATAACGTGTGTAATGGATGGTTTAAGGGATGTTTTCACAATTTGGATTAGCCAAGAGATGCTGCTCCAAACCAGTGGCTAAGACCTTAATATAAACAAGGTTTGGAAACACATTCGAGTGGCAGGTACAGAATATAAAAATATTACAAGGAGAAAGAAAGAGAGAAAGCAGAAAATGAAGAGTTAAAGAGGGTGCAGGATTGGTTAGACCTGCTGACACGCCACAAGGCCAGGATGATACAGGAAAACAGACATGACTGTCTACACTGCACACAAAACATGGCTGGTGTCACAGCTGTGAACCAATAAAAATATCCCTAAGCCCTTCAACTTTCTCCGTCTCTACCATGACTCAAAGCAATGAGGTTTCCAGTAATTACACATAGACTAATCTCCTGGGAAGCTACAAAACTGGAATGAGAAGAGCCAGAACTAGTGCAATGCAGAGAGTGTTTGTGACTGAGGCAAAATGGCAATTCAGTGGCTTGGTTCGAAAGCCATCATTATACCAAAACCTCTCAAAATGTACACATCAGATTTCCTGGTTTATGCATTTCCTGGTCCAAGAGTTCCAGATATGGGCAGTTGTTGACTGGCAGGCTAAGTTCCAGACATAATATACTGCATGAGCAGGTACATAGGCCTACATTGACATTAAAAGCCTACAACCATTTGAATAGGACACTATAGCCCATTTACTGAAACAGAAATCCCAACTAATTTGCAATACTGCCAGGATTGTGACTAATATTGACAGTGTTGTTTTAGCCCCCTTCCAGAGCCTTCCTGGCTTCTTCCTGCCAGAGCCTTGTGTTGCTGATGATGCAGGACGTTTTCATCGACATTTTGAATCAGGGAGACAGAGAGCGTTTTAGAGTAGCAGATATGGTTCCAGTTAAACGAGTACGGTAAGTCCCACATAGAAAACGTGACACAGCCAGTCAAGTGTTCGTGTTGGGTTTTTACATCCACGTGTCACTCCCTCGCCCAGACACACCCACTGACAAACTTGAGTCAGCATTGGTTTAACAGGTGTGTAATAGATATAGCGGCAGATGACACTAGCACATCTGTCTGAATGTGGGCTCGGGTACGTGGGCCGTGGTTTGGGTACGTAGTACCTCTGTAACCATCAAAGGGGCAGGTGGTCAGGTGGTCATGGCTGAGATCCAGGGATTGGTGCTCTGTCATCTGGGGTGGACAAAAGAAGGCCACGCTGCGTGAGCTTTGACTGCCGACTGCCTCACACTGACACTCCGCCCCCTCCTATCTGTTCTGTGAAAGGATGCCATTGTCCTCATTTCACTCACCCGCACCAAAACATGAACTGCTCTGCACTCATAACCCAAGCACGTGTTCCACCACTTAACCAGTCGGGCCGTCTGGCTTCCTCTCTCTACCGATGTCTTTCACGCTCCCACATGTTGGCCACAACGTAGACCAGCCAGTGAGACGGGTTAGAACGCTGCTTAGCAGTTATATGGGGAAAAACATCACACCCCCACCTGCTTTCAACTGGAAGCGCCAGGTTTTGAATGGCGAGTTTCTATTCACACTAACACCGTAACTACGTCATGTCCAACGAACATACAGCTGCATTGTTTCACATGAAGACATGAGAGCAGCAGTAGGCCAGGGCTGCCAGATACCTTGTATGGGTGTTGGGGTTGGGCCTGACAGTTCACCCTGGAGGAATAGCACTACCCACATGGCCTGTTACAGCCTGTGTGTGACAAAATTGGGAATTTGGAGGCAAACACAAGGATGCAGGTCAGTGAGACAGCATCTACTTTAAACACTCAGGAGAGCAGGAAGTTGAGATGTCAACATGTCAGGAGATATGGGGGGCATTCACATCAGAGATAGTAATGCTTTCACCTAGAAAAGGTTTCTGTAAGTTATTCTTTATGTACCATGATTAATACATTTTGTTTCTATCGCTCTCATTACATGCTTTTGGTCAATATGGGAGGTTTTATTGAACACAACCTCCATCTTAGCACGTACACAACAAGAAATGTAATAAGAGAGGATGCTGTGCCTTATTATTCCTTTCCATAGGCGAGTATTAAGTCACATATAAACACCACTCAAACGGTTACTCACCAACTCATCTAAGTTTCTCATGTCACAGAGCACCCTCTGTTTCTGTTGCCATTGTGCATAAGGGGCGGGCTCGGGTTCATCCACCACACTCTCCTTCCGAACGAAAGCCCTGCTTATGGGAAGCAAGCTTGGGCTAGGCTCCCCCTGGTTCTCCTGGTCCCGGATTTCCTCCTCGATCTCCTCCTCTAGCTGAATTAGCATCGGGGCCAGCATGCCGAACTTGGCCCCGCGCCTTGCCACCTCCAGCAGGCAGAGCACAAAGTTCTTCTCATTGCACTTCTCCACTATGTCATTGGTCTCGAACATCAGAACATCTTTGATCCACAGCTCCTGACGACACCAGCTGATAAAATTTGATATATTGTCCCGTGCCAAAAATGACCCAGGTACCACGTTGCGCAACTGAAACACCACATCCTTGGTTGGCATCCTCAATGACTTTGCAGCCTCTGGGTACTCCAGTTGGAAGTCTTGCGCGGCGCGATTCACATTGTTGGCATGCCGACAGAGGGCACAGCCTGTCTCCAGCCCTTCCATGAAGGTATCCGCGGTTATATCCAGGTCGTACAGCGTGTTAAACCACTCAGCCAGGTCCTCCTTCATGGCATACAAGTATTCCTCGCTGGACTTAAACGGCCGGATACTTTTGGAGGCAGCGGACTGGATGTTACTCTGATCAGCCATATTGTCGGAATATGTATCAATGAAGCCAGTCCTACTTAATAACTCCCGGTTGCCTCATTGCATAAGCGCAATCCGAACCCATATAGAGCAGATCAAAATAACCGCGTCGACGCACCCATGTCAAGCGCTCAAACGTGGTTTCTCAATCGAGGACCTCTAAGGAATCCTTTGTATTGTTACAGCATATTGACATTACGCAAAGCAGCCGTGGCGCGTGGATGCCTTTTCCGGATGTCTGTGCGATAGGCCTAGACGTTTCTTTAGATGAGCGCATCGCTATTTCTCACGGCACTCCAACTTCGGAAGACAAATAAATCGGCAGGCTATAGTGAGCTTTAGATGGTCACACAATCAAAACTGAGATCCAGGAATCCATGATCCTACAACAACGGTGAATAGAAAATGGGTTGCGATAATCATGTACGCTAGCTGGGCAGCCAGGCTGGGATCATGATCCAATAACATCCTCACATTCGCGTTCAATAGAAAGACTCTCCGTAGTGACCAGTGGCGGCTTTCAGAGTTCACTCGCAGTGTAACATCGTCTCTTGTCATTAATTACTCAGCCCATACTGTACCGACTCTCGCTCCGAACATGGTGACCTGCTCTAGCTTAGCCTGAGTGATTCAGTGGCATATCCCATTATGAGGGATAAGCGCCCGTAGAAGAAAAAATACTTAACCCTGTATCTACCGCATGACAACATTCTAGAGTTTATACAAGAATCGTATTCAAAATTAAGCGTCACATTTTTTATTAAATCTTTATTTTAGCAAAGCAGGTCTTCCTGAGATTAAATATATTTTCTTTTTTTTTACACGTGATTTTTGCATCAAGATAAACGGGGACACGGGAGAATAACTTACACAACTTGGTTGTTGCCGAATTGTTTTATGGTTAATGAAGATTTTCTGCAAATCAATAATGGCATATTACAAATCAAAAATAGCAGTCGTTAGTAGCCTAAACATCCCTGTCATCTTCATAAAGGAGAACGTTACAATATTGTTAACATATGTGCTGATATTTTGAATTACCTGTATTTGCAATTAGTTTGGCTGCCTACGTCAGCCTAACAACACTGCTAAAAGAAATGAAGGGAACACGTAATCATCACAGTATAACACCAAGTCAATGAAACTTCAGGGATATGGATCTGTCCAGTAAGCAAACCTAAGAAGGTGAATCAATGTCACCTATTTTGGTGCAAATGAAAGTGAAAACAGCTGCACTGGAGAGTAACAGCAAGACAGCCCCCAAAAAGGTGGTGGCCCCAGAACATTTAAAAAAGTTTTTTGCTAGGTTCCTTGTCGCTACTGGTAGCATGAGGCAGTACCTGCAGCTCATTCAGGTTGCAAAGATAGTCCAGCTCCTCCATAATGGCACATCCATGGGTGCTGTCTCAAAAAGGTTTGTCGTGTTTACCAGTACAGTCTCAAGAGCATGGAGGAGATACAAGGAGATGAGCCATTACACAAGGAGAGCTGGACAAGGCCATAGAAGGGCATCAACCCAGCAGCAGGACCAGTATCTGCTCCTTTGTGCGAGAAAGAACAGGAGGAGCATTTTGGCCAGAGCCCTACAAAATGACCTCCAACTGGCTACAAGGTCTGCATGTTTCTGACCAAACTGTCAAAAACCTGTCGTCCTCAAGTGGGACCTGTGCTCACAGCCCAGCACGGTGGGTTTATAGACATAAGAAAGCAAACAGATTGGCAAAATTAGCTTTGTTCTGTGGACAATTTCGTCATGACCTAACCTGCCTAGAGTTAAAATGAATGCAAGGTCTATTTTGCTGTTACCAAGCAAGTATGACTCATTTTGTTACCCCATTTTCCCCCCCAGTCATGATATAACATTCATCACTATAGCTCTGCGTCGGTGAAGATGTGTTTTTCAAAGCACATCCTATTACATTCTGATTTGTTATCATGTTCAACTTAACCAGAATGCCTTGACAGGAATCTTAATACACCAGATGCAACGAAATGTAGTACGGTGATTGAGCTCACAGGCACCCAAGTCACCACAAAGAGTTGCTAGAGAGCAACAAGGCAACCAATTAATGACTTGCTACAAGACAGTGCTGGCCAATTGCACTGCCCTTCGAAACATCCCATTGCTAATTCACAATCAAAATTAAATCCCTAGTCTTGCAACACGAAGCATTTACTTTATTGCTGCCCCATTTAGAGGACCCCAGATTCCTATTTTCAGCAATGACCTGGAAAGGACAGGAAAAGTGAAAGCAGAATGTAAAATAGAATGGGAAGGCGGCAGTGATGTCACTATAATAAGAACTGTGAAAAAACAGCTGCATGGCTTTGCACCTACTCTGCTCCATATGTGTGATGATTTGAATTTTAGTATGGAGAAGTTCATGTTATGATTTAAAAAAAGACAGTTGCTCCTTTAAGAGAGAGCGAGTGAGAAACAGGCGAGATGAGATCATTTCATGGGCCAGGGTGAGTAAGTTTTGCTACTCTGGCACAACTTGCAATGCTCAGTTCCACAGCATTAGCAACTGGCTGACAGTCGTCAGGGAACTCAGTATCAGCTGAGACCTGCATACAGTACATTGGGCTTGTATCTTTAAAAGGAACACAGACATTTGAGCTAGAGTATTTACCTCTCAGATTTCACTGGATGACATCACTGTACAAAGAAAAGTTTAGAATTAACCTTTCTGGATTATGCTGTCAGTGATTATAGTTAGACAAACGGGCAAAATTTGAATGACAAAAGCAAGGGCGATAAAGGGCACAGAGAATTTACACATGCTCAACAGATGCGTTAAGAAATATGGCATAAGTGAGTCAAGGCTGGACGCAGCTGACATCTGGGGTTAACATACACTGCCATGTGCTTGTATTGGAACCCGTCTTCACTGTAGAACATATCTTGCAAAGAAACTATGCTTGTAAGTTGTTGATCTCCGGTTTTTACAAAGGAGTAGTGTGTACAATTACTATGGCAATGCAAAATCAAGATAACAGACTAATCATAAAATGATATCCTTTGTGGTTTGAATTCAACTAACAGAAACTTCATACTGTCATACTGGAAAGCATAGCAAGGCAATACAGAGTGCCCCCTAATGGACAATACAGGAAGAGAAACCAAATATAAATCCATTGAACAAAATTTAGGCAAGTGAATATTTTGACCATATCATCATTTTCATGCATATTTTCTAAAATCAAATTGAATAAACTTGAATGCATATTGTATTTAAGCATATTAGGTGATGTGTATTGTACAAATAAGAATATCAAGGTGTGCATAATTATCCAGCAGCTTCTTGTCCTCAGGCAAAATGTGCCAAAAAAGAGATTTAACTGACTCTGAAAAGTAAAACAAATTGTAAAAAGTCTTGCAGAGGGATGCCGCACTCTTGCCATTTCAAATATATTGGGGCTTTATCACAGAACCATCAAATGTTTTGTTGCAAATAGTCAACAGGGTCACAAGGAAAGTGTTGAAAAAAAAAGACCAAATTAACTGAACCAAATGTGAAGCTACCAGGAACCCATCATCCTCCAGTGCTGTCACATTCCAGAACTGCAACCTAACTTGAGTGCCCAGATGTACAAGGATTTCAGTGCTCAGAGACATGGCCAAAGTAAGGAGGGCTGAAACCAGGCCACCAGTGAATAAGACACAAGTTGAAATGACAAGACAAATATCTGAAGACCGATATTTCAAAGGTTTTATGGACTGATGAGATGAATGACTCTTGACAAACCAGATGGATGGGCCCGTGGCTAGATCAGTAAAGGACAGAGCTCCAATACCAGTCAGGTGTAGGCAAGGTGGAGGTGGGGTACTGGTACAAGCTGATATTAAATGTTTTTGCCAGCAGCAGTACAGGAAAGTCTACATTTTCCAAGCCCATGATTTTTATGCAGGACAATGCTTCAGCGCATGTATCGGGGTATTCCACTGCATGGCTAGCCAGTAAAGGCCTTAAAGATTAAAGAATACCTGACCTAAACCCTATTGAAAACTTCTGGGTGGGAGATTTACAGTGAAGGATAAAAGTACACCTCTCTGAACAGTGTCTGGGCGGCTGTGGTTGCTGCTGCACAAAAGTTGATCAACAAATAAAGGCATACAACTGCTATTGAAAAGAAGGATGGCTATATATTTTTGTCCAAAATGTTTGTAAATTTTTAGTTTGTTTATTATTCTCATGGTAACAGATGAAAATAAAGTTTTTCAATATAGTTGCAGAATAATTCGGCACACAGATATTCTATAAATCTTACTTTTACTTTCTTAAATATTCAGGTTTGAAGTTTATCAACATTTTGGATTGGCCGCACTGTAGTAGTTAAATAATATTATTCCTTAAAAATAACTTGCCTAATGATTGTGCACACAGTGTATGAATATGTGCAAAATTCCAACTATTTAAAAAGAAATGCAAATAGAGAAGCAATCATGGCTCACTCAGTGTGGACATTTTATTTTCAAAATAGTTAACCATTACACAGTTGTGGGAAGAAGACAATACAATTAAAAAGGGTGGCATGTTTTACAATACTGTCCAAATATCTGTCTGTACATCAACGTTAAAAAATAAACGTGCACGTCTAAATAACTGAACCAAGGGTAAACAAAGTTATATAAAAAACGTTTAACTACGAGTTTATTTTAACTGCACCAGAGTATTTCAAAAGCAGTTCTATAACCATTAATACAAATGGAATCATAAATTAAGATGTTCATTTTAAAAAATCAAATCCTGAACCAAATGGAAAAATCAAAAATGCTGTCTTTCAGTAGGGTCTGTCTCTGCGTTCCTGGCGATGGTCCCTAGGAGGACAGAATAATTTAGTGTCCAAACATACAGTAAGTAATAAATAAGACAAAGGAAAGCTATGCCTTCAGACTGCCCAAAATGTGCCCTTACCGCATATCCATCTTCCCTGGGGGTCCCCCCATTCCCCTCCCCATCCCCCTGCCTCGGTCCATTGGGGGTCCTCCCCTGCTACCTCCACGGAACCCTCCTCGGTCCATTCCACCACGTCCCCTAAATCCACCGCCACGGTCACCTCCCCATCCTCCACGGAAGCCTCCAGAACCACCAGGACCCCCGGGCCCTCCTGGCCCACCACGGTCCATCCCTCTGCCCCCACGCATTCCCATTCCACCCCGGCCCCGCTCACCACCTGAACACAACCAAAAGACACAGTTAAACTTCCAGTACACGGTTGTAGACATGCTTGACATTGGAGGTACACATGACACTTAAGTGGTATGTATTCCCATTGCCAAGAGCAACACCATCCAACATCCAACCCTTAATTTGGTAAACATTAATGTTATATTTTATAATGTGTACTTTACCATGTGTTTGAATAAAATCAACTAGATGATCAGACTGAACAGCGAATATTACAAATGACTCAGTAATGTCACACAATGGGTAACGCACTTCCATAATTCAAAACTTACGTTAATCGACTCCAACTACAAGATCCCACTTGACCAAAAGCCAACTGACCAAACAATCAATAAGTTGACTAAATGGAATACATCCTAAAAGCCTATAATTATTGAAAGCCGTTTGCTGCTAATGGATTGTATGACATTTCAGAGACTGACTGTAATAATGGTTTCTGTCCAGCGTAATTAATTAGACTCTAAGAGCCGTGCTGCTGAAAACCATACCTGAAGGTGGCCCAAATCCCTCGGGTTTTGGGGCTTTGCACTGATTACATTCCATCCTCCAGGCAAAGTTCTGGTTGCCACAACCCCTGAATAGCACAAACATGCATTAGTATTTACTACCTGGACTGTGACAATACATATGAAAAGGGGAAAGTGAGAAACCCCCCTATGCAGGTACTTACTGGTTGGGACACTCCCAGTCTCCAGCTCTTTGCTGCATGTTGCCACCTGGGCCCCCGGGGCCCCCTCGGCCCATACCTCGGGGACCTCCTCGTGGGATAAACCCTCCACGCTCTCCTCCTCGGCCCATCATGCCTAATAACACACACCATGGCTATTTCAGTACACTGCATGCTGGTGGCAACTACATACTTTTAGTAAAAACAAGTTGTTCTCCCAAATGAACAGGAGATTTGTATATTGACCTCCAGGTCCCCCGCGGCCCATCATGTCACCCCTCATGGGCATGCCCCCTCTCATGCCACCCATCATGGGCTTACGACGAGCCATGGAGACCTTGAGCCTCCTGCCCTGGTACTCTTTTCCTGTGGAGGTAAAAAAAACACAAAAACATCAGTGGATTCATTTGGAAGGTTCAACAGTGGAATCAGAAAACATGGCATGTTTAACAAAGCCAGTGAGACCCACCATCAAAGTACTCCACTGCAGCCTTGGCGCAGAAGGGCTCTTCATAGGACAGAGTGGCATCTCCTTTAGGCTTTCCTGAATCCTTATCTGTGTAGATGTTGATTGCAGGCTGGCCCAACCTCCGATTCATCTGAACAATTGATGAGTAAATCAAACGCCAGGCACCATGTTATCCCAAAAGAGAGAGATGGGACCCACTGAGGGGGGCTGTGAACTATAGCTAAGACGTTTGGCCAACGTTGCCTGACCACAATACCTGCCTGAAGTTTCAGCCTCACCTACCCAAGCTTGTAATTTTATTCAAGTGTTGCTCATCATAAGAGAATGTATTTCTCTATTTAAAAATGGGTGAGAAAAACTACCATTGTTATCATTGCTGTGGCCACACATCTGGCAACACAAGATTGAGCAAAACCTGCTACGCAGAAGTTAGCTGTGGCAAAAAGAAAATTCGGCAACAGAATCATGGAATACGCTTTATCTCAGCCTGTATACTACAACATCTCCTTTAGACGGAGAGACTACGCACCCTGATGGGTCCAGTGTGTTTGAAGAATTCAGCCATCTCTTCCAGAGTTGCATTCTCTGTGAGTCCTGTTATATAGATGGTGCTGTTTTCAGAGTCATCCTGCTCCTCGGGGCGCCCTAAACATACAGGAAAATATATCACTTAAAAGAAAACCCCCTACTGCAGCAGACCTCCAATACACGATACTTGTCACATCCTAAGTAGCTTTCGAAATCCCAGAGGATCTGCGGTTTGGAAAAAAACAAATCTATACATCCCTCAGGGGCACCAGGAACATGAGACCTGTCAAAAAAAAAACGTGCTGCTATGGCAACAAGTGTACCTATGCCAGTTAATTACGGCTGAACACACAAACGTGCCTTGCAAATTACCAGTGCACATTTTGGACAGTCGGTCTTCCAAACCTGACGAACATATAGGCCTACAGTGAAGGCTTACTGTTCTGCTTACCCATGTCACGCTCTGCCCCGTTGTTCATGGGTCCTGTTGTACACCAGACGAGGGAAAGAGCAAAAGGCAAACAAGTCAGTATGTGCTGCTCAAGTCCACTGTTAAACTGCTGAAGAGTAAATTGAATGATCCATTCCTCATGAACACAGGTGTCAGACATTTTAGAAAATTGTAAATGGTACCTTGTGGTAAACCATGTTTCCCTCTTAATTGGAAGATATATTGATCATGATGTAAATAAAAACCTCAGACCCTTTCATATAAAATTGTGTGCCATAAGTTCCTATAAAACCACATAATTAACCCGAAAAATACCAGGGGTGAGATCCATGAAATTGTAAATGCAAAACCATTTGTCAAAACTCGTGTTTCTTGGCAGCAGTCATCTGAGATTAACTCGTCATTGTAAAATTAATAGTACCTTGTTTTTCAACATGACCTTAGGCAATGAGTGATAGACCAGTCAAGTAAAAGGTACCCCTTTCCAAACAAATGTTTCAAGACATTAAAACTGGATTCCCCTCTATTTCCATCCATCCTAATAGCCATCTATACATTTGGCTACACCAATAATCGCTGCACACGCCAATGTAAGGGTTTAGGTAAATGCTCAGAGCATACATGCTCTAGTAGTAAAGGTCTGGAGTGGACTAGCCAGTGTAATACTCGTTTAACTTACCACCGGGCTTATTGAAGCCACCTCTGTCTCCAGCGATGCTACAGGGGAATAAATGGAGATATGAAGGCGATTTCCCTTTTAACAGCCACTTCCAAGCCTGGAGCCTCGTGGCTCGTTTGGGGAGGTTGATGGACACATTTCTGACTAACTCATTTAACAACCCCCAACATGCCTACACAGTCTATGCAATCCGGTAGATGGGAATAAAGAAATTAACAGCAACTAAGCTACGTAGCATAATTATTTTACTAGATGGCTTCTTAATGACAGCATTTGAAAGCACATATTGGCTAGTTTGAAGCCAATCTGAGGGGTGTCTTCCCAAACAACCTTTAGAAAATATGGGACTGAATCCCAAGCACTTATTACAGAGATAAAAAAAAATTCAGATGCATTATATACATATATATATATATATATATAAATTAAAAAGGCTTAATGACAAGCCTGGAAATACCTGAAAAGAGAACTTAGTTACAAATATATATCAGGAAGGCTAGTGTATTATTTCCACTTCACATATTCATTAGTTATTAAAGTTGATATAAGGTAATGCATCTGAAATATTGCAAACAAAACAGGTGATTACGTTCACCTTTGAATAAAATAAAAAATAAATAACACCATCCATTTACATTATTTAAAAAACACAAAAGTTACACAATTATAATTCATACAAACTGAATGTTCACCAGGGTAAAATACAATAACAATAAAAATGTTTTGTTTGCTGTATATGGATAATTTTGAACACGTTTCCCATCAGGCTTTAGACAGCACCATCCTCATGTCTTGGATTTTAGGCGGAACCCGACTGTGGTTTAACCCCTTCTGTTGTTTAAGATGCCGGCTCTGTATTGAGTACAGGTACTTAATAGAATATAGATGGGTTTACATGGCTCTCACTGTGTTACCTGTAGCGCAAATGTGACAAAGCATGTTAAAAAAAGTCTGTTCATTTGATTAAAACAAACCACATGTTTAATCCAAACCACATTGAAAATACCAACACACATAAGGGGCTGGTTTTCAAGACACAGACTAAGCCTAATCCAAGAATAAAAATTAAAAAAAAGTTGTTTTAGTATTATGTTCATTCCGGACTTGGTTTAATCAGTGTCTGGGAAACCAGCCCAAAAAACGTTATACCCTAAAAACCTATACTGTTACAAATTAGCAGTATGAGTAACAAATTCTGACTATAATGACAAACTGCTTGACTACTTAAAGTAGTGTAACCCGAGATGTAACAAAACATGAGCTAAAATATACTTGAAACTTTAGAAAAATATAAATGAATAAAAATAACAGATTAGAACTGTAAGAAATTCACAATAATTATGGATTGTGTTGTAGACATAGTAGGGATTATTCAATATGATCCCATTTAGGACAACTCACACATCTAGGTAATGAACAACTTACTAACATAAACACCAATGAACATCATGTGACCACCATCTGCGTAAGAGGGATATTACTTTGAGCTGTCGGACACTTTGAAACAAGGACGGAAATGTAAATCTAAAATACAAGTCATACTAAAATGCCCAAAAAACTTAAACCAAATGAAAAAGGCACCACGAGGCCAGTGTACAGCACCTTCAACCAATTAGGGGATAGGCTCATTTTTCATGGAGGATCCTTCAATCATAGGTAGGATAACAATAGGTTATTGTTTTCCAGGAAAATACTCCAAACCCAAAAATGGTCAATTACCTCAGTGTAGGCAAATACAATTCTTGGTACATGCACCTTGGTTATTAAACACCATTTTCATTTATTTTAGAAGATCTGCCCCTGGGGTTGAGCAAAAAAAAGGGTATCTGAAAAGGCCAGAATGTTGTCCACAAAAGGCTTTGTTGGACAGAAAAGGAGCACACCTCCCAACATAAATGAGGAAAATGCTTTGTAAGCAAAAGTTTTAGGTAACAGCCAGGAATTGTGTAAAGTGTAAAGAGATAAATTATATGAAATAATAGCATTATATAAACCATACAGCCAACAAAAGCCATAATGGAAGGTGTTGACCAACTGTCTATAGTGCATGCTCCCAAATTCCAGGGTCCACTTTTAAAATGAAGATTAAAGATTACAGATTAAATACCACTGAAACTGTTACCACCTTATACCTTCTTAAAATGAATTTCACCTAAAATCAATGATGAGCTGTGCCTATCAAACCACTGAAACCCAACAGCACTGACCCTGATGCTTGTAAAAAGAAGTCACAAAAGGACCGTCATCAGTGCCATGGAAGATAAACTCCAGGGCCAAAATTCACAAAAACGCTGATTCAGATTTTTTTAATCTAAAATTGACCATAGATCTGCACTACTAGCCAGAGACACTGTATATGGTCCCAGCTCTCTGTTCACAGACCAGTCCCAGCACTTTGAGTGACACTTCTCAAAGTGACACCTAACCCTTCATTACTGCTAATGGGGATCCCTTCAAGGGACCCCCTCCACAAATCAACGGTTTCACTTTTTCCACGAATAGTTTTCCTTTTGTGGAACTATAACTTAACACCCAATGGCAAAGGTGCATAGATGGAAGAATTCTTCAATAGCGTAACGTTTTAGCACTAGCCAGTTTTTTTTAATGTGTCAATAAACACCATCTACTTTTTAGAGTCTACAAAATGTTTCTATCTTGGCACTAAAAATCCAACCATGTAACCTGTGCTAAAGAAGATACAGAAATAAAAGCAATGAGGCATTTTTGGAAAGTAACCAGGGGCCACCATCTCTATGCACCTTTGCCAGTCATGTTTTAGGTAACTCCTGACTCCACCTGGCACCTGCAAGAGTGGATGGTAGTTAAGTTGAGGAATGAGGAGAGTCACTTACCCCATGCCACCACGTCCCATGCCACCACGTCCCATGCCCCCACGTCCCCTGCCACCGTGCATCATGCCGCCCCTGTCATAGCCATCCCTGGGCGGCCCACGGCTATCCCCGGCCCCAGGGAAACCAGCAGACTCAGAGCCAGAGTAGCCAGAGCTTCCTCTACCCTCCTGTCCATAGCTATCTACAGGACAAGAGAAAGATTTTATTAATTACCCTGTGTGTAAAAATACATCTACAGATAGCAGGCAAACCTACTGCAATGCTAGGGTGTTACAACAAGAGGAAAGACTGCCGCTCTTACTGTAATGGCTTGATTGGCTGTAACCACTTTGAGGTCCACTCTGTTGCCCATACTGGCTGCCTGCAGGCTGGCCGTAGGCGCCGGAGGCCTGAGGGGGGTAGGTTGCGGCGGCAGGGGCCTGTTGTTGCTGCGGCGGGGGCTGCTGCTGGTACCCACTCTGCTGCTGCCCATAGCCACCCTGCTGGGCCTGGTAACCACTCTGCTGTGAGGCATATCCTCCAGGCTGGGAGTAGCTGCTCTGGCTGTAACCAGCAGGCTGGCTGCAGGTATCAGAACGGAAGTGGTTAAAGACAGGCAGGGAACAAGTCTGTCATAAATAGTGCGCTCCATAACCATCACTGCAAACTGGACGGTTCTTATGGGCAGAAAGATGAAACTTGTCTACAACTATGTAGAACCGTAACACCAGTAACAACTAAATACTGTAACGTTTGCGGCAACACTGCCCTCAATCACACCCTGGGGACACACGTGTCAGTCTACCTCGGAGGGGCTGTGGAAGCAGGCTGCTGGCTGTAGCCAGCGTAGGCAGACTGGGCCGCATATCCGGGCTGGGATCCATATGAGGACTGAGTGGCTGCAGGAGCAGCAGCAGGAGTGCTGTCATATCCACTGGCTCCATAGCCTGCAGTAGGCTGGGAGTAGCTATGGGTACTGGACTGGGCAGCAGGGTACCCAGCTGGAGACAGAGGTGTTAGGTGTCTTAACTGAAAATGTTAAGATACTTGATGTAAACCCAGTTACGATTAGTCCTTAGACTGGACAACCCAAATTAATCTGAGTGTTTTTTGGACCAATCTATAACCATTCTGGAACCCAGCTAGCAAAGCCAGACAGTGGGGAGCACTGTGTGAAAATATTAATAGCAAAGAATAACATTGTGGTGACCGAATGCATGTTAGAAACACCATTGCGAAGGGAATACTGTGTTGTATTACTAAGATGTTTTTTTACAATCATGATTTACAATGAGTGCATAGTTTCATAGAAATATAGTATTTCCACATTACTACAAAAAACTAAAGTCTACATGAAATACAGTACACCGAGCCAATAAAAACCTAGTAAAGATGTAGTCTAGATGGCATGAAATGGACGGGGATGCGTGAATAGTAATCATGTTCAAACCTGTTTTATTCCCAGCTGGAACGTGATCGCAAGAAGAGAAAAGGTTAAGTTCAAAAAGAGTGTTGGAGGGCACTTAAATTGAACATCACCCACCAGGTCCTCAAATATCATTTGCAATAAAATAAAGGAGTTACATTACATCTGGACTAATATCACTCCTGTGCCCCAAAAACACACCTGGCAAAACATTTTAGACAGTTTCAAACTGACCTGATGCTGGTTGGCCATAGGAAGAACCATACTGTGGCTGTGCATAGCCACCGGTAGAGGGCGCTGCCTGGGAATAACCAGTTTCTGCTGCCGCTGCAGCAGGCTGGGCATAGGACCCATATCCTTGCGCGGTATAACCTGGCTAAAATACAGACAGTGATACATTGGTCTAAAGAGGAATCAGTACCTTGCACGATAAGGCAGGTTTTACTGTTGGTATGTTCAAGCTCTATAAACAAACATGGGAAAAAAAGGTAGTACTATGGGCCTCTGAACATCCTCCTAGCAAAGTGTAATTTATAAATGGCATTCATGGTCCAAAAATATAACTCACCTGGGCAGACTGTCCATAGCCCTGTGACGGTTGAGCAGCATATGCGCCATACCTGCATGGACACAAGGACACTCATCTCAGTACTGTAAGTCATAATAAACACATTCATACAATGATTATAACTATTTTACCTAAGTAACACAAACTGCATGTAGACTTACCCCTGTTGAGCGCTGGCCTGGTTGTACGAACTGTAATCTGTATGAGAAAATGCATATACAGTATAACATTAAATAACAGCATCTGTAGTTAATAGTTTAACTACTTATCGCTAATTACCAATAACTGCTACTCTTGTTAATTAGACATTGGACTTTGTAAACAAAAGAAAGCAGTGTCTACCAGGTTAAGGAACATAATGGAAAGTTAAGTTCAATAGACTTTACAAAAAGACAATGCATTCCTGCTATTCACTCTAGCAATAGACTGCCTGAATACGGTTATGTGGGGGACATCCCGCCATTGCGATGGTTTAACCACCTGGAAACGTTGCGTTACTGTAGTTAACTGTAACTAGCGATTTAATTGATCAATAAATAAACCAATGTGGCTAGATTTAGCAAAAGTACATAGAAAGTCATACACATTGGCACGCATTAACACGACAGACGCATACGCGTGGTAGGATTAGCATAATGACTAGGGCCTACTGGCCTAGATTCTAGCTAACGTGTGAATTCGGTGCACATTCATCATTCTCCTGCTAACGCGTTAGCCTAGCCACCACATTAGCATTAGCTAGATACCGGATACAGCATCAATTTCAAACGTTAAAAATTAAATATTGTATTACAAAACATAGAAATGATTTAACTATGAAGATATATGTTGGATTTAAATGCTATACAAAAACTAACAGATAATTCCAAAAATACAAAAGACCGACGAAACCCACCAGGAGCTGACGCCATCTTCGTGTTGTCCGTGATTGGCGCTTGCGCATAAGGGAAGATGGCTGAGCATACGCCAATAGAGATGGAAACGGATGGAAAGAGTACTCGCCTGTAGATTGTTGTAGTGGCATGCACAATTTCGCGCAAAATGGCTAAACTTGCGGAAAGTACTTTACTGTACCTGAGAGGTTTCGAAAAAAATTATGCATTAGGGAATACATTTTCAACCACCAATTTCCATTGTTTATAGAACCTTTTGCACAACTACTGAACACTGTCGTTATTCACTCTTCATTCATCATGGCAGTGCAACCAACACAGCCTATGTTTTAATCAATTAGCTGACACATATACAGTGCAACTCACATTCCGGCTGTTTGCATAAATCAGATAAAGGAGGTATTGGTCTCTGACCATTAATCCAGTTATTTCATAAATGGCATTCATTGTCTAAAAATAAAGCTAATCTGAGCAGATTTTACATATGCCTATGAGGTCTCAGCAGGATGAGCCATACCCCCATGGACGTGGGGTGAAGTGGGGTGGGGGGTCCCTTTATCAAATATGGTTTCCTTACCTTGTTTCTCACTAGAGGCTCATTATGGTCAGCTTGGGTGCCTGTGAGCTCAATCATGGCAGAAGGCTGGAAAGTACCTTTCTTCTGGCATGTAAAGATTTCGGTATAGACTTTGACTCCCTGGTTAGGTGAGAAACGTTATAAGAAAGGCATTGGGTGCGCTTTTGTAGACACAGATCTTGTCATTTACTGACCTGAGTTCACTGAGAGTTAATGTGATGAACAACTTCACCCACTGTACACTGCAATTAGCTGACAAGCCAAGTGGGTAAGTAGCAGTTATGTATTACTGAGTACCATTAATTTTAATCTTACATATTGTTATTATTGTGAAAATGGGGACTATTTGTTGTGGTGTAGTAACATGGGCACAGATAGAGTGTGGATGGGAGGGAGTTTAGCTTAATGTGTGAAGATATTTGCATGAACAAATGTGGTAAAGAAACACATACATAAAACACTTATTGTAATTTCCTAGGCATTATTTGTGAAATATCATTAAAAAAACATTTTACAAGTCCAGTTCAGAGGATCTGGTGAGTGACGAGCCGCGTCATTGATGAGTGACTCATCTGACGGAACCAAATTGGAACGCGTTTTTTCACAGTTATGTCCTCTAACAATCTTTATGGCATTAACCACCAACATTACCGTGGGGGTCAACAAAACCCAAGTACATCAATCTACAGAAACATTTTAAGTTAATATTTTAAATTAATAAAATGACAGAAACCACCTAAATGACTTCCTTGCACAGTTAATGAAAATACTTCAACCTTCTACTTTACCAAGACAATGTATACACTTGTTTGTGTAACGAAATTGTAAATGAACTATTCCAAGTCCGTAGCTTAACATGCATTTTAACACATTACCTATTCCGTAAGATACTAGATTAGTGTAGGACTTTGCAAATGTAAGCGGTTAGGACGTCGTTATATGTGCTCTCAGAACTAAAGATCATCAAATAATGAAGAAAATGTATGATTCGACAACAAGCGCTGTTTAGTTAGCTGACAACGATGCTTGACAGCATATGCTCAATATGGTTTTGGTTTGGTTCGAATCGTCCCGGTTTCTTCCTCGGAACGACTTGTATGTTAACTGTGATGGTGCTGATGTGGCTAGGTGAAATTCCAGCCAGCCTCAGTATAGGCCCAGGTGGACAGTTTCCAGGGTACCGAGGTAATGTGCCTGTAACCTTTATATAAAATAAGTTTTTTTTATCGCTAACAAACAAACATGAAATATTTCGTAGTGGGGCAATAAGGCATCGCGGTGGTATGGCATAAGAGCTGTTATTAGGCGTATATCGTGCCTGGACACAGCACTTAACCACAAGACGATATACCACATCCCCAACGTAATTATTATACTACAAATGTTATGCTGTTATACTTGCGGTATATGGCTTCTTATACAGCAACTTTAAGCCAATCAGGACTCGAACCACCCGATTTATATACATTTAAATCAAACATTGGGTCTCGATTAAGGAAATATATTAAAGATCAAAATATTCACTGTACATTATGTAATTCACTGAGAACAGAATTACATAACATAACCAAAATGACCAAACTATTTAGGGCTGAATTCAAAATCAGCGGAAATCAAAGTAAACTATTGAAATCACAGGCTGTTCAAACTTTCCTGAATTTCATCACAGCAGCTCATAATGTGACTTAGTTGTCTGTATGACTCTTTTACATCTGTCAAATGTGCACAGTGTGAACCATCTCTCATCTTTGAAGAGAACAGGGCGCCAATGACTGACTTGCCAATTCTGGTGGCATGTACAGATGTGGCCACCACCTGCAAAA
>JACXGK010000042.1:121174-160311 GCA_016801125.1 Novumbra hubbsi
CCCCCCCCCCCCCCCCCCCCCCATGATTTTTTTTTATGTGTACTGTGTGTTTGTATATATCATGAAAACATGAATGGTCAGTTTTGGCTTAAGGTTGCTGACATTTGTAATGACTTATTTAAGTTTTTAAGAACTGAACAATTTGCTCCTCCAGAATTGGCCCAATCAAATACCAAATGCATCTTCTAAATATTGAACTTGGTCTTTTAATTGACAACTTCACAACTTACATTCCCTCTTTCTCACAGATTTGTCTCTCTACAACTTCAGTCATGAGGAGCTGCCATCTCTTCTCTATAATGCAGTTCTCCTACTTTTGCTTGGACCATGCCAGGAGAGACGCTGGGGCACAGTGGCATTCCTTAGCCTCTCACTCCTCTCGATAGCCCTCCTGCCTGCACTGTATGCGATCATACTTTTCATCAGTGGGGGTGAAGCTAGTCGTGTTTGTGGTTCCTCTCCCACCATACTAGCTCTGTTTACTGCACAGTGTCGTCAGGTGACCCAGAGAAAGCTGCTGAGATATATACCTGTTTGGTTTCTTCCTTGGCTACTCCTACTCCTCAATCTGGTGTTGCTTCCCAGTACACCTGGACTGCTCCACTTCTGTGCCATACTGATAGGACACAACTGTATCCTTTTTTGCTGTACACCCCTCCACCCATAAAATACTAGTAATTATTGTCTATGAAATTCCCCATTTTGGATTACCATTTACATTCTGTGATTATATACTTTAACTTTGTTTAACGATCGTCCGTCCTTTATTGGAGTTTTGCAGAAAGTGGAGGAATTTAGGATTTTCAAAATGTTTCCTCCTTGGGTCTATGTGCCTTATTACTCCTGGTTCAGGCTTCCCACCTACAGTACCTCACAGAGGTAAGAACAACCTTTAATTTACATCAGTCTGACTTCCTTCTACCTAGCCATGGTATGGCAGGGTTGGTTTCATGAGTAACGTTTCACACTTGTTTATTACAGATCTGTCACGTTCCCTCAGGCAGCTCCTTCTAACAGACTACCCATGGATGCCCTTCCACCCATGGACCCAAGGCCCTGGCCATTGTCTGTTCCTCATTGGCCGCTGGACAGGTCTGCAGTGATGTCAGAGGCCCAGTTACTGGAGGAGCAGATGCTTAGGGCGGGGATACTGGCCTCCTTACAGGATGCCCCTGAGGAAACAGGGGCCAAAGTAGAGGTTCTGAAATCATCAGTGTCCACTCTGAGGTCAGTCAGGTTTACCTCGCCATTTAGTAGTAAAGAAGAGCATATTTGTATGAGCTTATATGTGAATTATTTCATATACTTTTATATTTAATATATTAAAGGTTGGCTGCATTTTTCCTTTGGATTAAAGGTCCTGGAACTATTGAACATTTGTGGAGAATGTTCTGTCCATGTTTTCTTTAGCAGTATGCACAATTTTGTGGCGTTTCTCTCTTCAGATGTCTGTGTCATTCTGAAATTATATTAATTCTAGTTTTACGGGTGAAATGTCCATGCAGAATCTGTCTATTGACCATCATGGGGCGGCAAGTTGCTTAGTATGTCAGAACGTTGAGCCAAACCCTGAGCAGACTTGTCTTTCTTTACTTGGGAAAGGCTGTTAACCCTACTGTACTGCTCCCCTGTGAAAGACCCAACACCCCCCGAAGGTGTCTCCAAGAGAGTGCGATACGCAAAAACACACATTCAATTTAGACATGCTTATAATACACCATATACATTTGTGAAATGGAACCAATATGGCCTCCAACTTAAGTGTATCGAATTCTCATTAAGTATTCTTGCATATATTGATTAAGATATTACCTACCTTTGTAAAACAAGAACCATTCACCACGTAGCTTGTTAAGTAGAGAGATTAAAGAATAAGTCCTATGTTGGCAGAGAATGAAACTTGAAACCCCATGGTTGTGGGTTCGATTCCCTCTGGGGTCCAATAAAAAAAACGGTATGCACTCTTTACTGTAAGTCACTTTAAATAAGACTAAAATTAGACTACAATAAAAGCAGAATGTGAATAAGACATTTGCAAAAGCTTCTGGGTTTCAGTCTGAGAACAAGATATAAGGCGAAAGAGAGATTTGCAGCCAATCTTTATTTAAATGTAATTGTTTCCTTTTAGGCTTCAGCAGCTGGAGAAGATGGGGTTTCCTACAGATAAAGCTGTTGTGGCGCTGGCTGCCACTAAACAGCTAGATGGCGCCATCTCCTTGCTCATTGATGGCAGAGTTGGTGAGGAGGCTGTTATGACATCTAAAGGGAAGAGCCTCATGCCGCAAAGGAATATCTCTGGCTTGTCAGACCAGCACATGGATGCCAACTAGAATCTTGTTATTGATTTGTGATTTAGCATTATGTTGTTGTTATTTGCTTGGGTTTTGCTGAGCTGAACTTGTAAATGTGTACCCTGTGGGCTTAAAGAATGAATGGTGTACCCAAATAAGTTTTCATTATTTAAAGATGAAAATGGGCCTAAAAAACACATTTGTTCATTATACCAACCATTTAGATGTTCAAACACAATATCACAAGAAATTTCAAATACACCCAAAATGTAATAGTACATATGATGTTATTCATTTATTCATCAACATTTCTAATCTAAGATGAAATAAATGATAAAGGAAGCCTTTTTGGAGTGACAGAAGTCAGTCTAATTGAAAATAATGTAATAGTGGTATTCAGATCATCAACAGGTCATCTTCTTTTATTGGTGAGGTCAAGTAGCTCCAGGAGCAAAATAGATGTCTCTCAAGCTACGTTTACAGTTTGCCTGATCGGTCAAAGTACCAGTAAGTAAAATTGCTTGAACTTGGTTGGGTTTAAAATACATGTAAATTTCCATTGTAATACCTAAACACATATTTATGCAGGAACTTCATTTAGGGTTTGAAAGAACACATGATTTTGCTTTGATAAAGGGTGATTTGATTAAGGCGATTTGTTTTATTTAAATACTGTTGAAAAAAAGAAATGAATTAATGTGCAACAAAACTTTCTCCATTACCATGTAAATAAAGGAAATACAATTAACCCTGGTGTTTGATTTAATGCAGGGAATATCAGACGCTTACAGTAATATGCTTGAAAAATACAGTAATATGCTTGACATTTCATAACATGTCACTGTTAACTGACATCAATGGGAAATATGCGGAACATCATCATTATAGTGCACTACATGAAAAGGAGTTAAACAATACAAAAACAAAAGGAATATGCTGGAACACTTGCAGTCTGTACATGCTCAATATATTTAAATAAGTGAACCTTGAGTTTCTTTGACCTTGTTAGTCCAAACAAATTCTCAGATCCTGTCTCTTTCCCACATGATTGTTCCTTTAATTATACCTCATTCTATCCTAGAATAACCCTTATAGTCCAAAATGGTTTTCAGTTACATAAGCACCATTGAAAACATCACACATTTTATTATTGGTTGTCCTTTTATCTTATGAGTAACTTTGCACGTTTTTCCAGGGCCTGTAGGATATTTTCTGGAAATATTTCCAAGTTGTAGCCACAGGGTTGGGACACAGGGGTAGCCATGGGTTAATGGAGAGGTGTGCTGGGGTAGAGTGGGTGATACTAGTTCCCAACGGAGGTGGGCCGACTGGAGCACAGGTGGAGCTTCCCTGAGGTGTCCCCTACCTTGTGTCAGATGGTCCAGCCCACAGAGGCTATCAGATAAGGTCTGGATCAGTAGAGTGCCAGAGAAGCCAAAGGGAGGGTTGGTACGACCCAACCTGGGATCCTCAGAGATGCAGTAGGGTGCTTACTTCCCATGAACCTTTGGGTCAGAGGACATAGGAGGGTGGGCGAGCCGATAGGGTGGAGCACCTGCCCGCTTATCCCTGTAGAAACCCACTGGGGATGCAGTGCCAAATGGACCATCTCCAGAGCTTAGGTCAGGTTCTGTTGAAGAGACAAAGAATTGGGGCCATGCTAGCCTAAACACACATACTGGATATGAGACAAATATAAAAACAGAAAATGAGCACATTAAGTCTGGTGGAATTTCCAACATCATCATGTGCCTAGGTATGACAATAATCTAGAGTCTAAATATTTCATTACTCTAGACTAGATCTTAATCACTGTCACCCTTTTAGCAAATAAGTCAACATGTACTGTTTGCCTATGTGTTTCAGCCTCATCTCTGCATGCCTACTACCCTCCGGCCTCAGGACAGGAGCAGAGTGACTAGTGTGACCCAGGGGAGAGAAGGTTACTAGTGTTACCTGGCCAGATGATAGCCTCCAGCAGTGTCACCCTGCGAGCCAGAAGCTCCAGGTCTGCCTGCAAGTCTTGGAACATCTTCAAACTAATATCCTATCAAAGAACAGTGACAAGGGGACTAGGTGAGGGCTGGGGAGGAGTGTGGACACACCAGGCCTGGTCCTGGGGCTGCCTGTGCTGTCCAGAGCCCCTGTTGCCTGTCCCAGGAGTGATTGAGGTTGAGGTGAGACCCAGCCTCGTCTGATCCCTGCCTAAAGCTGACCCTTCTGCCTCAGGCCTACTCACCATGAATACCAATCATAGTCTCGAGGATTAAAACCCTCTCGGCTAAGATCTTCAGCGCTTCTCTGATCTGATGTATCCCGTCCCCCTGTGAAGATAGATACAGCCGTCAAGGTAAGGAGCACAAGCCAAACCAATTGCTCGCCAAGATGCAAGTAATTTTCTCTCTGTCAGTTTATTACAGCAGTTAGCAGGTTAAAACCCGTCGACCACCCAGCCATCCCCCACGCCTTAACCCTCCCTTTGTGTCTCGTTCCCTGGTCATGCTGCCATACCAGGCCAGCCTTTGCCATGCTGGACCAAAACAGCATGCACATCACAGGACATTCACATCTTGCTGACATCACAACAGTGGAGTAGATTTTCCAAAGCTTGGGCCATGCTATCCACACCACCTCTGGACTTGATCAAATCAAGATTAGCAGCTTTTTAACCAGGCAGGTAGGTTAGAGAGGTTGCATGACATGATTTTCTAAAACTAGTAACTAGTAACTAGTACCTAATCTAGTGTACAGACAGCAGAGTCCATAATAACTGCCCATCAATCTCTCACTATTAAATATGCTCACCAGATAAAGCCAGTACACCTATGCTTTTTAATGGCTTGTTTACAATGTGAACCAGATCAAAATCCATTTGTAAAGAAAGACCTCCTGGCTTTATCAGTCACCCCCTTAAAAATAAAGATGAAATATTGACAACAAGGACTGAAAGAACACAGAGTAATGTCAGTGACAGTTGATGAAGAGTGCATGCACAAGATCATGTTATTGTCGACGCCTGAGTGCATTCCTCTTGGGTCAAGAAAAATATGGATTAACGAGTAGCGGACAATCCTCTAAGGGACAAAAGGCAAGATTTCATTAGGCTAATAAATCATATTAATGACTAATGTGTTTGTGTTTTTCCAGGTTGTACAGCTCCACAATAACAAGCTCCTCTGAGTTCTAGTTGATTGATGTGGAGCAGATGGGAGCAGAACAGATACCAGGGCAATTGTGAGACTAGGGTAGAATTTAAAAAATATTGGGTTTGACATGATTTTGTGTGAGCTTGCCTGGTTCCTGTGTAATTCATATTTTTACTCTAAACTCTGTATTTGGCATGCAAAAAAGAAATGGAAAACAGTGGAACAACTAAGGATGGGAACATGCAGCCATGCATTGTGGGATACTGGAGGATAGCTGTATCAACTCACATTTCCAACCCCGGACCACCCCACTCTATTCTACACACCCAGAACTGACCCGCAACCCATGTCACAACAACTTTACATGGAATGATTTGGCATATACATCCCACACCTACTAACACTCCACACATACTAACACTCCTCTATTCTATCTATACACAGCATGAATTGGAAGTGGTTGGCATAATTTACTGTCCATTCTATATAATTGTAAGGTTTTCTAAAAGCATGGCATGATTGATCATCATCATGCAGTATTAAATGTGACTGAACAAATTCTGTTAGCCTCCCCTTAGCAAATGACGTAGCACGCGTGAGGTAGAAACAGCAGGCATGCTTGTGTATGTATGTATGTATATGCCAATGTCAGATGCTCAGACTGTGACTGTGAAAGGTAGCCATGGGAACAGCAGCTTGCAGAGGGCGTCAGACAGCTTTAGGGTCGGACAGGAGCAGGACAGGGTTTTGAATATGGGGCAGCAGTCCACAGCACACCCCAGGGACCACAAAAACCACAACATCATTCAACAGAACGCAGAGCAACCACAATCCCTCATGCCACAAACAAACACATTTGAATAAATGTATACAGGTGCAGGACCACTTACACAACAATACTAATAGCAATGTATATGGAAATACACTGATGAGCCAAAATATTATGACCACCTGCCTAATATTCAGTTGGTCCTCCGCGTGCCGCCAAACCAGAGCCGACCCGCCGAGGATTGGACTTGGTCCTGTGGTATCCGGCACCAAGACATTAGCAACAGATACTACAGATACTTAAGTTGCAAGGTGGAGCTGCCGCAGATTTTACTTGTTGGTCCAGCACATCCCACAGATGCTCAATTGGATTGAGATCCGGTCTGAGTTTGGAGGCCAGGGCAACACCTTGAACTCTTCATCATGTTCCTCAAACCACCCCGAAACAATGTGTGCAGTGTGGCTGGGCGCATTTTCCTGTTGAAGGAGTCCACTGCCATCAGGGAATAGTTGCCATGGAGGGGTGTACATGGTCTGCAACAATGTTCAGGTAGGCGTCCCGTGTCAAATTGACATCCACATGAATGCCCGGACCCAGGGTTTCCAGAAGAACATTGCATTTCAAGAATGCCCTGACCCAGTTGTCTGACCCAGTTGTCTTGGCCCTTGTCAAAGTCGCTCAGGTCTTTGCACCTGCAAAGACCTGGTCTTTGCTCCTGTATCCAACACATTGACAATGCAACTGATTGTTCACTTACTATCTAATCCATCCAGAACATGACATGTGACCTTGTTAGAAGATGATCAATGTTTTTCGCGTTACCTGTGAGTGGTCATAGTTTTTTGGCACATCAGTATATATATACATAAGTGGATGGTAAGTGAAATAAAAAACAAATGTAAATGTGGTGTTGACATGGATCATAAGGACAACCACATTGTGACTTCGTGTAAAAACTCCCTTACATTTAAATTGTTCTTGTAAATAAGAAAAAGGAAAAGCAATGATTAGACAGGCACACATTGTCATTATTTACACACATGAAGTACACTATGCATAAATGCCTTCATTTCCTTTCTTCCTCAAACCGCATTAGAGAAGACATATTAATTTAAAACCTCTTAGGGGTTTTGAGGATAAAAGAGAGTATACAAGGCCTCAAGGAAACTAATTGAGGATGGGAGTATCCAAGTCCTCAAGGAAGCTAATTGAGGATGGAAGAGGGTATACAAGGCCTCAAGAAAACTAATTGAGGATGGGCTACAATTTTCCCTTCTTTCTCCTGGTCTTCTACAGCCCAGTGAGAGTCAATGAGACACAGAGTGAGTTAAGGCCCCATCTCTGTTGGTCTTACCGGCAGGCCTTTCTCTCCTGGGTCTCCCTTAGCTCCTGGTACACCCTAAACAGAAAGACGAAGAATAATGACACACCTGTGACATAATGTAATTTGCATTAAAGATCAGGTGGACAGTTTGTGTAATGGTTGGTTTGTACATCATGACTGTTTGTAGTTTCCTATGATGTTTTTACGTGTGAAATATGTACAGTGGAGGAAAAAATAATTTGATCCCCTGCTGTTTTTGTACGTTTGCCCACTGACACAAAAATCAGCCTAAAATTTTAATGGTAGGTTTATTTGAACAGTGAGAGACAGAATAACAACAAAACAATACAGGCAAATGCATTTCAAATAAGTTATACATTGATTTGCAAATAAGTATTTGCTCCCCTATTAATCAGCAACATTTAATCAGCAACATTTCAGGTTACCTGTATAAAAGACACCTGTCCACAGAAGCCATCAATCAATGAGATTTCTAACTCTCCACCATGGGCAAGACCGAAGAGCTGTTCAGGGATGTTAGGGAGAAGATGGGCTACAAGACCATCGCCAAGCAGCTTGGAGAGAAGTTTGGTAAACAGTTTGTGTGATTATTCGCAAATGGATTAAACACAAAATAACCGTTAATCTCCCTCGGTCTGGAGCTCCATGAAATATCTCACCTTGTGGAGTTTCAATGATCATGAGAACGGTGAGGAATCATCCCAGAACTACACAAGGGAGGATCTTTTCAATGATCTCAAGGCAGCTGGGACCACAGTCACCAAGAAAACAATTGGTAACACAGAAAGAAAGCACATGTACAAGCCTGTCTGAAGTTTGCCAATGAACATGATTCAGAGGAGAACTGGGTGAAAGTGTTGTGGTCAGATAAGACCAAAATCGAGCTCTTTGTCCTCAACTCGACGTGTTTGGAGGAGGAGGAATACTGCCTATGACCCCAAGAACACTATACCCACCATCAAACATGGAGGTGAAAACATTTTGCTTTGGTGGTGTTTTTCTGCTAGGGGGACAGGACAACATCACTGCATCAAAGGGACGAATGATGGGGCCATGTACCGTCATATCTTGGGTGAGAACCTCTTTCCCTCAGCCAGGGCATTGAAAATGGGTCGTGGATGGGTATTCAAGCATGACAATGACCCAAAACACATGGTCAAGGCAACGAAGGAGTGGCTCAAGAATAAGCACCTTAAGGTCCTGGAGTGGCCTAGCCAGTCTCCACACCTTAATCCTATGGAAAATCTGTGGAGAAAGCTGAAGGTTTGAGTTACCAAACGTCAGCCCTGAAACCTTAATGACTTGGAGAGGATCTGCATAGAGTAGTGGGACAAAACCGCTCCTGAGATGTGTGCAAACCTGGTGGCCAACTACAAGAAATGTCTGAACTGTAATTGCCAACAATGTTTGGCAAAGGGGTCAAATACTTATTTCATTGAGTAAATGATAGATTGATCATTTCTTTGTCAGTGGGCAAACGTACAAAATCCGCAGGGGATCAAATAATTTTTTCCTCCACTGTATTTGTTGGTTTAGTGTACTTAGACTACACTCTTAAAGGCCATAGACAGTAAGGAAGTAGGTGACTTACCGACTCTCCTCTAAACCCTCTCTCTCCTGGGTAACCCAAGGGACCCTACAAAGCCAGAAGCAAGTTAGAAATACTTTTTTTTTTTTTTTTTATGTGATAAAAAAAAAAAAAAATTGGAAGGATACATTAAGCAGGATTTGACCTTGTCTGGCCTGCATCATACTCACTCTTTCCCCACGGTCTCCCTTTGGCCCCACCGGGCCCAGTATCCCAGGGGCCCCAGACTTTCCCTGTAGTAAACCGGAAAAGGTTCAGACATATTTGGAGAGGTGACCAGTAAGCGGGTCTTATTTCACTCATTATTACACATTGTAGTGCTAATGCTAATCCCTACGTTCAGTCCTGCTGGGCCAGGGGGTCCGACGAGGCCTTTGGATCCTGGAGGACCTATGTGATGGGACACACAAAGGACTTTGAGCATTAACTTCAGAGGCAGCTTTGAATGATAGGAAAGGGTCATGTTACGCGTGTTTAACTGCAAGTTAAAATGATCAGCTATGCAAAGGTATTTGGACAATAGTTAAAATGGAACTGACAGCATTTTAAAAGCAGGAAAAACATACAGTAACAACATGATGTACCTTGTAACACTTTCTGACAAGCGATCACATTTTCACTTCTAGGTGCTTTTATAGAATGTTTAGAAATGAATCATAGCAGGAGGTACAGAGCTAGACATTCTAGATCAGTCAGTCACTAACTAAGGGGCCCAATCACCTCTTCCTTGAGTTGAGTACACTGTTGTGAGCATGTTTTTTTGAATGTTATTCAGGGAGGTCCCAAAGAGTTGTTGTTTTGGTTCTGCACATTCAAATTAGCTAAATGCAGGCTTGCAAAGTGGGTAACTCGCTTGCTTTTTTAGCTGGCTGCGCTGCCATATGTGACAATGACTTCAAATGAAATCCTAAGATCAAGAACACACAAAAAAAGGCTGCACTCCAAAACTAGAATACTTAATTTTACCTTTTTAATTTTCAGACAGGCACAATAATGAGTTTCTCCACTTATGGCCTCATCTGAACCAAAATACATGTGCAAAAGCTATTGTCCTAATGCACATGTTTAGGTGATCATTACCATTAGCCACACCTGTCACTAAGGAGTCTGGAAATCTAAATCTATATATCTATAGCAATGTACCACTGTGCATCACCTTGAAACAGGCAGTTGTGATAATGTTTAGTTATAAGGGAAGTCAGAGACTCGTAAATCTAACAGAATCTAAATTAAGACTTAGTCCAAGGGTGTAACTGAGGATTTCAATACACTGTTATGTAATCCAATCACTAAACTGGCATGATATTGAAACCAATATGTTACTGGCTAGAGACCGAGAACAGAAAAACCCAACTGACCCGGTGGTCCAGCAGGGCCGGGGGGACCCAGGACAGGAGGCCCTGGTGGATCTGGGAAGGTGTTGGAGAAGAGCAGCCCTTTTCCTGGACCTGGCACACAGAGGACCAGAACACAGGTGACTTGTTAAACAGGACCATTACAAGAAGCCTGATGGAGCACATAATTTACTGAACCACACTACAGACAACAGCCCAAAGGTGGCAATGCTTTGTAGAAAGTTGGTAGAAGACCAGTGAGATGGATAGGACATGTCCCAGTTAGATGGATAGGACATGTCACAGTTAGATGTCCCAGTGGCCTAGTGGTAAGTAGCATTGGACCAGAAACAGAATTCCTGAGCAATAAAAGTGAAACAAATATGTTGTTATGCAAGGCAGCTAATACAAATCGTTCCTGTTAGATGCTCTAGATAATAAGTGTCTGCTAAACAACAAAACATATGGCCTAGTTTGTTCAAGAGGTCAGTAAAGGTGCAGTTGCAGTATAGGTCTGACTCCCTTCAATGGCTCTTTCAGCAGAAACTCTCTATCTTTCCCCATGTTTCAATCAAATAATGGAGTGAACTATCTAATCTCCAGCTCCTGTTCCCCAACACCCTCTTAGTCCCTTTCCAACTACACACATTCCTGAGTTTCGAACATGTTATAGAATTAACAGTGTATGATATTTGAAGATGTGTTTTTATCCCCTGCTTTACCTGTGACCCTCTCCTACTTGAAGGTAAGAGGTTCTGCTGCAAGAGATGTCAGCCTCCAGCACCAGATGAGAAAGCCAATAAGCCAGTGTTTTTCAAAGGAAACTCTGCACAGAATCCCTGTGTCTTCTGCTTTTACTTTGATGTGAAAGAAATATCTCAGTCTCAGAAATCGCAGTACTGCCAACCTTGATTAACCTACAGCTAGATGGTCTGAAATCTGTCAACCTGCACATCTGTATACTCTGCAGGCCCTTTCCTCTTCCTCCTCTCTCTCTGTCCTTCAGTCCTCACACCTTCCAGCAAAGCCTGGGCTCCAACCTTGGGTGAGTATGAACCCCTCACAAACCCCAACCCTCAGCTGTTTCAGCTTCACATCTGGAAGTGGTTGAGTGACATCAGCAGATAGATCCTTATCCCAGCATGTGATGTTTAAGTCTTTGCCTCGCTCACTCTCTCTACTCCTCAAACTCAGACCCTTTCAACCGATAGTCAATCAACTTCCCTCTTCTGCATTTTGGCAGGTAGACAGGACTGGAGAGAGGGTGAAAGAGTGCCTGTTAAAACCCATTGCATTCATTTGGCTCCTAACATTCTTTATTCCCTCAGCGATTCTCTCTTCTTCCACTCTTCTAACTCAAATAGACATTAAACATGACCATGTCTATTGCAATAAAATAGGGTGAAGATAAAATCCTAAGTGAAAGCATCAAGAGTAAGATCGTATTTGTTTTCCTTACATAACCTAAAGAAATCCAGCATCCTCAGCTCACACCTCTCAGGAAAATGGTCTGCGTCTCCACTTATTTTTAGCTCATGGCAAATTGATTCTGTGTGGACTGAGGTTACTTCCTCTGGTTTGGCCCACAAAAACACTACCTATTGTGTAATGGGCATGGGAGGGGTTGTTGTCTGACAGGGACCAACTATAACCTCTGGAACATTTCCAAGTCCATAATACTGTAGAGTGAAAACTCTTGAGCTGCTCTAAAATGGTCTACCATTTGCCACACCCACTGAATAGAAAATGTACCCAAATAAACAACAGTGACAAAAACAAATAAGGGCCTTACAGCTTGTATATTGGCCTAATCATGCCATTATCACTTAGATGCATAAAAAAATTAATGACCTGGATGTGTGATGTTCATTAATACGTCTGTGTATGTGTCATTGTGTACCTTGCTCTCTCTCTGGGATGTGGGCACTGGCAGGGGCCGGGGGTCCGGGAGGACCAGGAAGCCCAGGTAGACCTCTCTCTCCTGGGAGACCTGGTGGACCTTTGGGCCCTGAGTTGCGGGGAAATACAGACTTTGCATGAAAACCATGGAAAGGGTAGTTAAAAAACAATGGTAGAACCAGCATTGGCATATGCTTTAAAATACATCCTTTGGAAGGAACCAGAGAAGTGATCCAATGTTCCTGGCATGGCAGAGGAGCGCTGGTAAACCCAGAAAAGAAAGTGGGGTAAAGCACAAGTACATGTAGGTCTTTTAGAGAAGGTAAAGTTATTTAGTGGGGAGTAGTTGTGATGGGAGTGAGCACTGGACGGTTTATTCAGTTTGAGTGCATGGAGGCAGTGTGACTCCGATTAATATCAGCCGAAGGAGAGGACGTGAGAAAATGGTGGGGGGTAGAGAGAGTGGGCAGGGAGACTGGTGTTCAGCTGTAATTGGGCCCGGGTTGGGGGGGGGGGCGGTCGTATGTTGGGAGCTCAAAGGGGGAAAAACTAAAATAAACACCATTAAACGCCAGAGAGTATTAGCGGACGGGTGAGTAATAAATTAAATGGTGTCTACACCCACCTTGGAACTGGTCCCCACAAGCCAGCCAGTGTTTCTCTCTCCATGTCATTTTAAATGTATTTGCACAATACCTGACTGTTGATGTTCTATATTATGTAATTTTAAATGTATATACAGTGGGGAGAGCAAGTATTTGATACACTGACGATTTTGCAGCTTTTCCTACTTACAAAGCACGTAGAGGTCTGTAATTTTTATCATAGGCACACTTCAAATGTGAGAGACGGAATCTAAAACAAAATCCAGAAAATCACATTGTATGATTTTTGAGTAATACATTTGCATTTTATTGCATGACATAAGTATTTGATCACCTACCAACCAGTAAGAATTCCGACACTCACAGACCTGTTAGTTTGTCCTGTTCTCCACTACCTGTATTAACTGCACCTGTTTGAACTCGTTACCTGTAGAAAAGACACCTGTCCACACACTCAATCAAACAGACTCCAACCTCCAATCCACATTGGCCAAGACCAGAGAGCTGTGTAAGGACATCAGGGATAAAATTGTAGACCTGCACAAGGCCGGGATGGGCTACAAGACAATAGGCAAGCAGCTTGCTGAGAAGGCAACAACTGTTGGCGCAATTATTAGAAAATGGAAGAAGTTCAAGATGACGGTCAATCACCCTCGGTCTGGGGCTCCATGCAAGATCTCACCTTGTGGGGCATCAATGATCATGAGAAAGGTGAGGGATCAGCCCAGAACTACACGGCAGGACCTGGTCAATAACCTGATGAGAGCTGGGACCACAGTCTCAAAGAAAACCCTTAGTAACACCCTACGCCGTAATGGATTAAAATCCTGCAGCGCACGCACGGCCCCCCTGCTCAAGCCAGCGCATGTCCAGGCCCATGTGAAGTTTGCCATTTACCATCTGGATGATCCAGAGGAGGAATGGGAGAAGGTCATGTGGTCTGATGAGACAAAAATAGAGCTTTTTGGTCTAAACTCCACTCGCCGTGTTTGAGGAAGAAGAAAGATGAGTATAACCCCAAGAACACCATCCCAACTGGGAAGCATGGAGGTGGAGACATCATTCTTTGGGGATGCTTTTCTGCAAAGGGGACAGGACGACTGCACCGCATTGAGGGGAGGATGGATGGATGGGGCCATGTATCGCGAGATCTTGGCCAACAACCTCCTTCCCTCAGTAAGAACATTGAAGATGGGTCGTGGCTGGGTCTTCCAGCATGACAACGACCCGAAACACACAGCCAGGGCAACTAAGGAGTGGCTCCGTAAGAAGTATCTCAAGGTCTTGGAGTGGCCTAGACAGTCTCCAGACCTGATCCCAATAGAAAATCTTTGGAGGGAGCTGAAATGCCGTATTGCCCAGCGACAGCCCTGAAACCTAAGGGTCTGGAGAGGGTCTGTATGGAGGAGTGGGCCAAAATCCCTGCTGCAGTGTGTGCAAACCTGGTCAAGAACTACAGGAAACGTATGATCTCTGTAATTGCAAACAAAGGTTTCTGTACCAAATATTAAGTTCTGCTTTTCTGATGTATCAAATACTTATGTCATGCAATAAAATGCAAATCAATTATTTAAAAATCATACAATGTGATTTCTGGATTTTTGTTTTAGATTCCGTCTCTCACATTTGAAGTGTACCTATGATAAAAATGACAGACCTCTACATGCTTTGTAAATAGGAAAACCTGCAAAATCGGCAGTGCATCAAATACTTGTTCTCCCCACTGTACTTTTGTATTTGCACTGTACCTGTTGGTTGATGTTCTATATTATGTCATCAATATATATATATATTAGGGCTCCTCCAAACCCAAACAGAGTTCCAGTTGGATGCAGCTCCTCCAGCCACAAACCCAAAGAAAGTGACACTTGGTTGGGGCACCTCCAACCACTGTTTGAGTGTGCCACTTGCTGGGGAGTGACTGACATGTCCAATGGGTGATTCAAATCAACCTGGGAACGGGTCGGCATCAATAACAGGTATTTTCTGTTGTTATCACATGTCATTATTTAATTAGCAACTATGAATACCTTGGCATGTATGGGTAACACATAATGTGTTTTTACATTTTGGGTTTGACACCGGTAATTCCTTTACAATTTATGAGAACAATCCATTTCTATTGTAACTGCAGCATAATAGACTATGTTGAGGTCTTGCACACACTCAGTCTCACCTGAAGAACTATGATCCTTGGTCAACAAACCAGTGGCACAGCTGGGTAGTCAGACTGGTTCTCCCTGCTGAGTTTGAATTACAATGACGCTCGGTCTGTGTGTCTCTATGACGTTAGGGCAAACAGGGCTCTATTTTTCCTGAAGAGTTATAGGTCCCTGAAGCAGCTGTGGGGTAAACGTCAAGGTGTGAGCTTAAGTGTGTGTGTGTATGTGTGTGCATAAATATTCGTGTTAGGTAGTCCTGGTTCTTCTGCACAGGAAACACATGTTCTGTCTCTGTGCTAATTCAGGGAAAAACAAGCCAAAACTGCTACCCTGCAGAAAAGTGGCAGCCCCGGTGAGTGTGACTAAGTCTGACCCCTGACTCTTTACCATGTTTTAATCCCCCCAGACTTCATTGCTTTCCTCCTACACCCGAGGCACCCGGAACTCCCGCAATCCGGCGTGCTCTTATAACACTCAGGTTTTCTATTACACAAAACATCGTCATCGTCAATGAACTGGAAGAATTCAGCATATAAAGAGAGAACAAAGTTTTAGATATCCTTGTGCACTCTAAGAATTCACATGATATAATCGGAGGTAGGATAAACCAGAACAGCACAGACATATGGAAAGCATAAGGGGCCAGGACTTGTATACATAGCTCATGTTCATTTCAGATTGGATTCACATGGTGCTTCTCAGATGTGGTTTTGTAGTTTAACGTTTGCTCTACATCTGAATACTACCCACCACCAGGCACAGAGCAGGAGTCCTAATCTCTTTCAGAGAGGGAGTGGCGAACTCTGACTACACCTTTTATACGGAGGGCCACAACCACAGCTGTCCGCTGCAACACGTTATAACCAACGTCACTCTACATGTATCATTGAACTTGCCTGTTATTATTTGTCTGTAACAATTTATCATACAATTTAGTGGACAGATTTAGGATTTTCTTGATGTTGTTGATAGAACACCTCTGGTTGTTGCGAGTCATATGCCTGCGGCATAGCCTGAGGACTAATATTTTTGGCAGCGTGCTGGTAACCATGCTGAATCAGCAAACTGTAACGTTATTTGTCAGTTATCACCAGGCGGTTCATAGAGGAACTGCCATGTTTTCATGGACTACTATAGCGTGTGTTTTTGGAAGGGCTGAGTTGTTTAACAGAAAAACCAAACACCCTGATACAACAGGGTGAAATCAAACTATAGTTCATGAATAATATATATAGAACAAACCAAACAAGCAAGCTAGCTAACTATCTTGCGCTGTTGCCCTAAAGCAACAGATTATATTTTGGAAGGATAAGGTGCTCCGTGCAGATGTTTTCAACCTAACACCAAGCTGTGAGACACTTTCATTTTGAAAGTGCAACTCTCAACCCCACACATCGTTACCACATCGTTAACATGTCTATTGACAAATAATGTCAACATCTTGCAAGACAACACTGTTGCATTCTGCTTCATCAACTGTAAACATGTAATTACCTTCATGTGGAATTCATGAAATTGTGATTTCCACTGATTACATACATTCAGATTGTATTTCAGCCAAAAGAAAGGTTGCTGTGTGGTTATAGGAAGTGTCTTACCCACTGGTCCTGCAGATCCCTTAGATCCAGGGGTCCCAGCTGTACCCCTCACACCAGCCTCGCCTACGGGGCCCGGGAGACCCTGAGACCCTGGCTTTCCTGAATAAAGATGTGGAACAGAAACTAGTATCCATCTAATGCAGTCACAATGTATGAGTTTATGTTAAAAGCAAAGCAAACATCGGGAAGATACCGTCTCGTCCATGGGTCCCGTCTCTGCCTGTTTCTCCCTTTGGACCTATGTGTTAGGATGGGAACAGACAGGTGTCAGAGAGCAGGCTCCAAGACAACAAAGAGAGAAAGTGTCTCCAGTGCATAGTAGAAAATGGAGTAGAGTAACCTGAGGTGGCCGGGCAGCTGAGCTCTACATTCGATTAGAAAGGCTCTCTGACAAATGAAACCCTGAGATGTTAATTCAGGGTTAGAAAGGGAAGAAAGCCCTCAGCTAGAAGTGCTAGACTTACAGGGGGTAGACAAAATAATGGAAATACCTAACAATATATTAATATAAAGGGCCTGATAATGAGTACAGCCACCCTTTGTCTTCAGAAACGCTCAATTCATCTTGGAATGTTGTCATACAAGTCCTTAACTGTGTGTAGTGGACTATTGCACCATTAACTGTATGTAGGGGACTGTTCAAAAAAAGGGCACCATTCTTCAAAAAGAAAAGTCTCACTGAGGAATGAACGGGGTGGAAGTCTATATCACACTATGCCCTCCAGAAACTCCCAATAAGGTTAATTGATGTTCAGATCTGGTGATTGGACAGGCCATGGAAGATTTTGACGTCATCCTTGTGTTAAAAAACTTTTGAATTAGTGAGTATGGGGCATTATCATCTTGATATACTGGAACATAGGATGTATACAGTTCCTGTAAAATGGCCTGATATTTATATACTTTTATTTATGCATAGCAATCATAAACCAAATCATGCCCTCTAGATGGCTGCCCATACCATTGGGAATCTGCCATAAACCTGTCCGGATAAAGGAAATACAGTGAAAAATTACACATCAGACCCAAGAGCTCAGTGGTCCAGGTTTTGTGCTCCTTAAACTATGTTATGAGTCTTAATGTACTGGTCTTGGATACAAGCAGGTTCCATAAATTCCAGCTTTGTGAAGTTCACAGCATACAGTTTGTGTTGAAACTGGGTCAATGGGGTGTTAATTCAATTTGGTGGTCATTTTTGAATCTCCTCTTTCTGGGGCATTGAGCAACTATCCTGGTCTTTCTCTGTCGGTCAGCTTTAAATTGCAATCACCCCTTTGCCAATGCAGTGTGTCCACTTTTGGCATTTACTGTCATGATTATTAAGACTATTACTCCTTGACACATGGAATTATTTAGCTGTTTTTTTGTCCAAAGCACCGGCAATTCTGATGGCAACAATTTGGCCTCTGTGGATCTGTGTTGCCTCGAAAAACCTAAAAATCGAGGTTTTTCTTATTAGGCTTCTTTCATAGCTTACATGTACCGTTATTTGGCAAACAACCTAATGTAACCTCTACTGCTGCATTTCTAATTGCGATTTAGTGATTTCAAAGTAACATTCCTTTTCCATTTGGTTTTTCCATTATTTTATCCACCGCCAAATTTATAAACACATAGCCTTTCTCTGAAATTACTGAACCACAGACATTGTGTGGCAGGGTGCAAGCTGTATATTAGCTAATGCTTACATTGAGAATCGGCTATATATCTTTGGTTAAGGGAATCGAACCAGCAACCATTTGTTCTCTGACCCCACAACCTACTAAACTATCTGCCCCTAAATGCACATAATAGTGCATTTACACTCTTCTTAACTTGGGTGGGTCTTTGGCTAAAACAGATTTTAATGTAATTGGATGGAAATTGATACACCACTGAAAGGCCTTTTGAGGGTGCAGCAGTACAGCCACTCTCTCTTGCTAGCTACAGCCAAGGCTTTTCCACACACCCTCCCTCACACAGAACCCTGAAAATGAGCAGCACAGACAACTGGACACTTTATAGATGAAGAGGAAATGCGTGTGTATGTGTATGTGTGAGAGTACATCTCTCTTTTAGCAACATGGGAAATAAGATGTGAAGTATGAGAGCAGGCAGTGGAGAAAGAATTATGGTACACAGACTGCGCTGAGTCACATCTCAATTATTAAATAGAACCCATTTCACAGACCTGTGCTGAGTCACATCACAATTATTAAACATAACCCATTTCACAAACCTGTGCTGAGTCACATGTGAATTATTAAATATAACCCATTTTACAAACCTGTGCTGAGTCACATCTCAGTTATTAAACATAACCCATTTCACTTAAAACAGAAGGTTTACCTAGGTGTCCCTGAAACCAGTCCATACAATGTTTACGTACCCATGGTCCCCTGATTGCCTTTCATATGTGAAGCCTCTGTCGTTGGGAAAGACTGTGGTGCCATTCCATCTTTTCCCTGTAGGTGGCGATGAGAGGTGGAGGCAGGTGAGGACAACACCAGGACCTAGTGCAGTGATACAGAAACAACATAGACATATATAGAGAAATGCTGTCCCTCTCTGGGAGTGTTGTAATGATGACAGACTGTGTAGCCTCTCACTGTAGCCCACTGTTTAGTAAAGATGCCTTGACTGTACCTTGGCCTCCAGTGACCGGAGTCTGTCCGTCAGGGCAGTGATCCCACTACAGTTAAGACAACCTGAAGAACAGAAGAAGTGACATATACCTGGACAATTATCCAGCTCAGAAAAAGCTTTTTCGAAACCATACTTTATTGATTGATTATAAGAAACATCATGGGGCCTGAGTGGGTCATACAGTACTTTGCCTAGGGCTACAGTGTTTAGTGTTGTTGTTCTCACTATTGGAGAGCGGTTCCCCTGATCCCGCGCGGGCCAGTACAGGGGGCCGGCGGAGAGTGGACGGCTTCCTCATCGCCTCTTGAGTCCCCAACTGGTTAGCTGACTCTGCAGAGATTGAGGAAGATGCAATGGTATCACGTCAGTGAGGTCATACAGACAGCATTCCTCTGGGGTTAATGGAGTCAGTAAGGCTAAGGGCTCTGATAAGCAGTGAGGCTTCCAGGCAAAGGCTCTATCAGTACACAATAACAAACAAATACCAACGCCCACTCAAAGTCTTTTCACCCAGTTTCTGCCAAAAGTCCCTTGTCATATGAGTTTGGTTTTAGTTCTCAGTTTTTATTATTTCTATTAAAATGATTTGGATTTAATGATGAATTAAGTAAAATCAATAATGAAGTGTAGATGGCTATGAATGGATGGATGATGAACAGATGCAGGGATGATTGATGGAATGAAAGAAGAGATTCATGAGAGATGATTGATGCAGTGAAGGAATGATGGTCCTTGAGCTCAAGAGACTTTTCTGTCCTGTATCCATCTATAAACTTACTACATTGCCATTTTATCACATTTACACAAAACAAAATCCACACTTGACTTAAATGCTTTCATGTAGGCATGTATTTATTGAGTATAAAATCTAAATGCCTGGGAGAGAGAGAAACTTAAAAGGCTCATAATTGAATTGTTTCACCCCGTCCTCGTCTTGCCATTTCATGAATTGTGGTGGTTTGTGTTCCTGAAGGCAGAGGATGTGTTGAATGGGCAGACCTTAGTGGAGTCCTAAACCGAATCATGTGTGTGTTAGTGTGGTTGTGTCCATATGACCCAGGTGCTCCTAACAAACATGGGCCTGAGTTCAGCACCTCGTTAGAGGCCAGCCAACACCTCCTCTCCTCCGGTTGGAGCCAAACACACTGCGAGTCACTGGCCAATGTTGACTGGAAATAACACCTGGAAATATTTACCACCATTAAACTGCTCCAAACAGCTCACTCAATCTCTCTCTGTCATACATTCACATAAGACTCACTTATTGTAATATATCTTATGCACTATTGATGTTTGTCAGTGACAGCACAGACTGAGATAAAAAGAGGTCCTGTTTAGAGTTGACATTGTGGAGGGAGAGTGAGTAGGAGAGAGAAAAGGGCAAACGAGCATTACAAAAAGAGTCTGTTCCCAAGAAGACAGACTTGGACAAAAGGAAAGTATCCATGTGAAAAGGCTTCGTTAAATGGAGGCTGCTCACCCTTAATGCTTTGGATTTTCTATTTGGGGTTGTAAGGCATGCATTCAGGGTTATGACTAGGTCAGGTTACACGTTTTTAAATTTAAACAATAAGCTGACACTGTCAAATAAAGGTATGATTTTGAAATGTAAAAAAAAAAAAAAAAAAGATTATGCAATTATTTTACTTTCCGGGGTTTTAACACTTTCTGGGTGTGGGGGGTGCTCAGTTGAAGTTTGCTATGGAGACCAGCTTGTATCTGGCTGTGTCCGATTTCAAATAGGCAGGGAATTGAAAACATAACCATGGTGCAGAGTGAGCTGACAGCAGCTCTAACACCACCTCTCACTGAGAGACAGCTCCTCGTTTCTCCGGGTTCCCTCCACACACTCCAACACGCAGCTTTGGCACTGTACCCCATTACTGTCATTGTCTCACTTGTCCAATCCCTCTGCCATGTCACAAGCTTGGAATACACAGGTGTACTTGAATGTACTGAGTGTGATCCATTCATCTGGGCCAACAGCAATGATATCAGGGTGAACAACACCATGCCCCCCCCCCGCCTCTATTTCAGGGCGACAACCCCATGTCTCCCCTCTCTCTTCCATCTGGCTCTCTCTTAGGGCGATCAACACCATGTCTCCCCTCTCTCTCCCCCTCTGCCTCTCTCTCAGGGCGATCAACACCATGCCTCCCCCTCTGCCTCTATCTCAGGGCGAACGACCCCATGTCTCCCCTCTCTTTCCTCTAGCTCTCTCTCAGGGCGATCAACGCCATGTCTCCCCTCTCTCTCACCCTCTGCCTCTATCTCAGGGCGAACAACCCCATGTCTCCCTTCTGCTGCCTCTCTGGGCTAACGACCCCATGTCTTCCCTCTCCCCCCCCCTCTTCCTCTCTCTCAGGGCTAACGACCAAATGCCTCCTCTCTCCCCCCTCTGCATTTGACCCTTGACCGTGTGCTTCTCTGGGGGCCTAATCACTGATTGGATCAGTGCTGTAGACTCTGAGGAGGGAGGAGAGGATCAGAGGTTGTCCTGACATCAGCTTTCTTTCTCTGTCTGGCCCTAGGCCCTGAGGCTGACAGGCAGGGTACAGAGCTTAGGGGTGGTTTGAACTGTTTACAAACACACTGACCATTAATTTCCTCTCCACAGGACTGCTTGGTGCAATCCCTTTCAGGAGATAGAGAGGAGCAAAGCTCACTCAGAGATATCTACAATCAATTACAGGTATACAATCATTCACAGCTCTGTGAGTATGTTAACCAAAATATCCCAAAAATATATGAAAGCAGTCCTGACTTTTCAAAATGCCATTGTGCACAGGGGTAGGCTTAGGGTTTGAAGTCAGATGTTTAGCCAAAAATAGGTCGGTAGGTTATTGAGGTTAAGGTTAGGTTTAGGCTATGGTTAAGGTTAGAGAATGGTAAAAAATAAAATAAAATGCAGACGTTATGAAAATATGGTGTTTGTGTGTGAGTGTGTGTTTGTGTATGGGGATGTTTTGGTAATAAAGAGAACATCCTCTAGTGTTTGTGCAAAGAATGTTTCCGTATAAATGTTTTTATGTAAATGTTTGTCGACTTGTGTGTGTTTGTTTTGGAAACTGCATATGCACTGAAACCCAATACACACATGCACAGTTTTGCGATACTTACGTGAGTCTATACTGTATAATGTACAAATATGTTTCACAATAAACCTCCACACAGCCTTAGAAAACATGTGAAGAAAGGTAGTGGCAGATTTAAAGGATTTATCAGAGGGGGTGAGTCTTTCACTAACTCCTACTTGTGTGTTGGTAGTAGGAGTGGGGCGGGGGGAGGGGTCTGGGAACAGCTTCCAACAAGCATAACACCTCTCCGTCTCTGTGACCGAGGTTAGACAAATAATCAACCCCCTAGCACCTTTTGAGCATGCCCCTGAGAGCTTTCTGTGGCATTATAGGGGGTCTGGGGAGGCCCCTACTAGCATGTGGTCACAGTGGGAGGGAGCTGGAAGGCCAGCAGGCTGGGGTGTTTTTACTACGTTCCCCTTCTCTTCTTGCTGCATAATGAATGATCCCAGGTCAGTCCCACAGGGATTTTCTCCAAGTTAAAATAATTATCCCAGGTCAGTCCTGCAGTGATACGCTCCCAGTTAAAATAATGATGCCAGGTCAGTCCTGCAGTGATACTCACCCAGTTAAAATAATGATCCCAGGTCAGTCCTGCAGTGATACTCTCCCAGTTAAAATAATGATCACAGGTCAGTCCTGCAGTAAAACTCTCCCAGTTAAAAAAAAGATGAGCCCATTTTCTTCTTCCTCACGGACCATGCACTCTCTGTCTATCCTGCCTCTCAGCATAGTATTTGCTCTAGATTATTTACACTTACTTATGTATGGAAAATACATAGATCTGTGCTGATGTACAGTGGAGGAAAAAAATATTTGATCCCCTGCTGATTTTGTATGTTTGCCCACTGACAAAGAAATTATTAGTCTATAATTTTAATGGTAGGTTTATTTGAATTTGATATCAGAAAAACAACAAAAAAAAATCCTGAAAAAGGTTCTGGAGGTTCCTACAACTTTCTACACAGATTTTCTATGGGATTAATGTCTGGAGTCTGGCTAGGCCACTCCAGGACCTTAATGTGCTTCTTCTTGAGCCACTCCTATTTGGCCTTGGCCATGTGTTTTGGGTCATTGTCATGCTGGAATACCCATCCACGACCCATTTCTATGCCCTGGCTGAGGGAAGGAGGTTCTCACCCAAGATTTGACGGTGAACACGGCGAGTTGAGTTGATGCCAAAAAGCTTGATTTTGGTCTCATCTGACCAACACTTTTACCTAGTTCTCCTCTGAATCATTCAGATGTTCATTGGCAAATTTCAGACGGGCCTGTACATGTGCTTTCTTGAGCCGGGTTTCCTTGCGGGCACTGCAGGATTTCAGTCCTTCACGGCGTAGTGTGTTACCAGTTGTTTTCTTGGTGACTGTGGTCCCAGCTGCCTTGAGATCATTGAAAAGATCCTCCCTTGTGTAGTTCTGGGCTGATTCCTCACCGTTCTCATGATCATTGAAACTCCACAAGGTGGGATATTTCATGGAGCTCCAGACCGAGGGAGATTGACAGTTATTTTGTGTTTCTTCCATTTGTGAATAAGCGCACCAACAGTTGTAAACTTCTCACCAAGCTGCTTGGCGAAGGTCTTGTTGCCCATTCCAACCTTGTGTAGGTCTGCAATCTTGTCCCTGACATCCTTGGACAGCTCTTTGGTCTTGGCCATGGTGGAGAGTTTGAAATCTCATTGATTGATTGCTTCTGTGGACAGGTGTCTTTTATACAGGTAACAAGATGAGATTAGGAGGACTCCCTTTAAGAAAGTGCTCCTTAGAAAACACACTGTGATGTCTGAGTCCACTGGTCTTGCTCCACAGAAAACACACTGTGAAATCTGTGTCCACTGGACTTGCTCCTTAGAAAACACATTGTAATGTCTCCTTCTACTGGTCCTGCTTTAATTATTTCCTACCTCAGGAACTGCCACCCTTAAACGACTTTCCACCTTAGTCTGTAGTGGTATGGCCTGGTCTCTTCTCTCAGCCTGTAGTGGTATGACCTGTTCTCTCCTCTCACTAATTAGGGTTCAATTTAAGAGACCACTGCAAGTTGAACACTTTTGTTCCTTAGTGGTCTCTTAATGTTTTCAGAGATGTACATATATATACACACCCCAACCCTAACCGCCCCACATACACACAACCAATCAAAGTGAAACCAGACATAACCTGGTGGACCCTGAGGTGAAGGATTGTGTGGGGGGGTCAGAGAGGGGCAGACACATTTCACCTCATCAGTCAACACAGACAGACAGCAGAGTCAGTAACAGCTCCCACCACCATCACTAATGGGTATGGGAACCGACTAAGGCTGTCTGGGATCTCTAACCAGCACTTGGCATGCATGGCCAATCCATGCAGTGTGGGAACCTGTGTGGATGCCTGCATTCTAATGTCTTCCTCTTGTTATAGAACACCTGTGAGTTCTGATTCCAGATGAGCTGTTAACTGGCCTTGTTAGAGCAGCTGCTGACAGACCCAGCAGGGTGGCACTAACCCACTCCAGTTCCTGAACAGAGCAGCCGCCAACAGACCCAGCAGGGTGGCACTAGCCCACTCCAGTTCCTGAAAAGAGCAGAAGCCAATGACCCAGCAGGGTGACACTAACCCACTCCTGTTCTTGAACAGAGCAGCCGCCATCAGACCCAGGAGGGTGGCACAAACCCACTCCCGTTCTTGAACAGAGCAGCCGCCATCAGACCCAAGAGGGTGGCACAAACCCACTCCCGTTCTTGAACAGAGCAGCCGCCATCAGACCCAGGAGGGTGGCATGAACCCACTCCTGTTCTTGAACAGAGCAGGCCATGTCAGGTGGTCCTTCCTCTTCTGAGGCCTGTGGGAACAGACACTGCAGTCCTCTAGTCCACCTGACAGTGTCCTGTTGACAGTTGCTCTCTCATTAATAATGGCTACAGAAATAATATGGTCTGTTTCACAATGGCCCTTTATTTACATCCCCCTTACCTTTGACTACTAACTACAGTACCTCCCTATCATGATGCCAGACCGCTTTATATATCCTTTCTAACAAGACGCCTGGATTACCAAAGCAACAACAAATGGGGGGGTGTTCATGAAGCCACAGAAAACAAAACAAGCAATATTCCAACAAACAGATATAAAATGCCAGGCTAAACATACTAAAGGAAGAAGTTTAAAAGGAGAATCACTAAGCCACCTCATCACCACCCTTCTTCTTGTTATTGTATGGAAACATGGAAACAATTATCTTGTTTGTTTTTTGGCGGCACCAATGCTGTGGTCTGTGTAAAGTGGCTAAAATTAGTGAGAAGCACCTCTTGGAAAGTAAAGCATGCTGGGAATGAGATGTCGTTGTGTGGTTGTGATGGGCCACACCACATTTTAAACATTTCCTCTTTTTGAAAGGAACAGAAAATTGAGGCACAGGCTGATGTTACAAAATCCACAAACATCACTACGCGACCTGCATAAAGATATCTCCATCATTCTCTGTCTCCCACGTATCCTAGTTATAGTGTCCCAGATTTAGCTTTGCTAGTGACAATAATATAAACATGTACTGAGCTGAGGTTGAGATCTATACAAGCATTATACTCACAATGTTATTTAATCTAATTAGGTATATGTCAGATCTCTTTTGAAAGATGCATCATTGAGCAGAGTTAATTAAAAATCATGCCAGTAGTTTCTGTGACACACAGAGACCAATCTAACATAAAAGTACAAATCCAACACCCATGCATAAATATAGCATTCATACAACAATGAACTCTTAACTCAAACATTTATGAAAACTGTGAATATACAAAAGGGGAAATATGACAGTCTGCTTCCAAGCTAAACCTCCAAGTAGGAACATAATAGTGGTGAAGCAGGGCTTTTTCACAGTGTAGATGCTGCACCAAGACACCCAGCAACAGTGAGATATTGGGAGAATTCTTGGCTAATGGACCCTTTTCTCTGGCCTGGCTCATTACATCGGATGACCTGGGCTGAGCCTCAAATGGCAACCAACTGCATATTTAGTGCACTGCTTTTGACTAGAGCCGTAATGGTTCTGTTTAAAAGAAGTTAACTTTGAAGGGAATAGAATGCCAATTAGCTGTCAACTCTGCCCACACTGCCAACAAGGCAGAAATCTGCACCATGTCTTATGCTGTATGCAGACAGCTCGTTTGAATCACACAGTCTAAATGTTTGAATGACATGTTGATTCCAACTTGCATAGTATACATGCCAAAGTAAAATCCAGAGGTATGTTTGAACACTAAGTTTTACCTCTGGCCTGTTGTTTTCCATCAGTCCATGGCATAGTGTAAACTGTGAAGCTGTTGTAATTCTGCGTGAACTGGAAGCAGCAGAGAGACAGGGAATGGTGAAAATGCTCTTCTTAACATTTTCCTCAGAATTTAGCTCCTCTTAGAGGACATTGTGCATGTCCACATACACCCAATTGCCTACTATTTAAATGTACATGAGCCTTTTACACTTCTCTCACCACACCCAATTCTCTCTAATGCCATTGAAAGCTTGAATCGGTGCACTGTTAAGACATTTTAAGCTTGCAGGGGATTTCCAATGTAACTCGGAAAAACACAAGATCTGTTAAAAACCAAAACATACCGGAGACAGCGGGCTTAAACCACTGGACCATGCTAGGTCACAGATGGTAACACAATAACACTCATCACTGCTTGGTATAGCAACAGAACCACCCCAGGTTGCTGCCGAGAGTGGTGGGATGGTGGAGATACCACCAGGGTCACCAGGTTGCCTGGCTTCAACATCAGATTTGGCTTCAACATATTAAAACACAAGAAGAATTAGCTGCATTTAAAACAAAGGTTTTGTACAAATAGAGAAAGACACTACTAACTAGTCTTTACTGTAGGCACAATAATAAATGTGTGCACATGCACAGATACGCACATACGTACACACCCAAAGTCTCTATGACATGGACCTGGGCCAGGATCAACATAACTCCCTCCACACTCATGGTCCTGCTCCAGATTGCTGCCTCATTGTTTTCACTATCTGCTCTGGGCCAAATCTCAACATCAGTCTTTACAGTCATACACACGTGTGCCACCCTGTGCCTCTTAAGACACACACACACAAACACACGTTAGTAGGTCATCTCACACACCTCTTAAGAGAGCAGGTAGATGGTACAGTTGAGTCTTTCGGCAGCAAGATAGTAGAGTCTTTCTGTAGTTATAGGGCAGGTTACAGTAGAGACTGTCTGAGCTAGAGTATAGATTACAGAAGAGTCTGTCTGTAGCTAGATGGCAGATGACAGTAGAGTCTGTCTGTAGCTAGAGAACCGATTACAGTAGAGTCTGTCTGTAGCTATAGGGCAGATTACAGTAGAGTCTATATGTAGCTAGAAGACAGATTATAGTATAGTCTGTCTTTAGCTAGAGGGCAGATTGCAGTAGAGTCTGTCTGTAGCTAGAGGGTAGAGTACAGTAGAGTCTGTTTGTAGCTTGAGGGTAGAGCACAGTAGAGACTGTCTGTCGCTAAAGGGTAGAGTACTGAAGAGTCTGTCTGAGTTAGAGTGTAGAGTACAGTAGAGATGGTCTGAGGTAGGCATAACACTCTCAGGAAAACACCAGGGATGTGCCCAAAATGGCAACTAATTCTTTACAGTGTACTACTTTTGACCAATTAGGAAGCCTGTTAGCCCCAGGTGATAAACTATCCACATCATTCCTACAACTTTCTTTTCGGAAGCTGCTCTACATTTTAACAGGCAGAGCCTGATATGGATGAACTATGGAGGAAATATGGATAAACAGTAGATTAACTATGGGACTCAGCAGGTGGATGGGGAAATCTTTTCACTCATAGTTTAGATGCATACATGGTCCATTTTGGGAGTAGCTGTTAGCAGAAGTGTAGTCACTGACTGCTCTCAGGCCCTCACACTGGGGTAATAGCCGTACAAGACTGAGCTGTGTCTTTGTAATCCCTGGTTGAATGGACTCCAGTGTGTCAAGCATTCCTCTGTGTCTATCTGGGGCTTTTTGGGGATTAGACCCCACTTACTTCCAGGGGCCGCAGGGTGGGATCAAAGCTGATAAGGGCTGTGGCCTCCAGCATGGTGGTGTGAGGAACACGGAGCGCACACCCACCTGAAATGGACTCACACAGGCAGACATGAGAAAATAAAACCCTGGCAGAGAAATTAGATGCTAACAGTGACCCGTCTCAACCAGCGGGGGTTAAATCTGACCTAATCCAGGTCACTGCTGACCCCAGCTGCGGTGACTGACACCTGTGCTTTGCAAGGCAGGAACCGGGTCTAGCATAACCCTTCAACAATAAATAAAGTATGACAACATATAATTAGACATGTCATTGGAGGTTACACCAACAAGGAACATAAATTAATAATAATGAAGATTTAAATCTGCTATTTCCTCAGATGACTTTACAGCGAGTAAAATGTGATTAGTTAATTGTGGAAATAGTTTATGAATGAAGATTAGCCTTGTAAAGCAATAGAGCAGAGCCTCACGTTGGCAATTATAACATAGTAACCCGATCTGCCTCTGAGGGATCGCTGCTAACATGAAAAAAACCCTGATCTCTAAGAACATAACAGAAGGACAAACCTGTTTGAACATGGGAAATGGACAGATCTCTGAGAACGTAACAGAAGGACAGACCTGTTCGAACATGGGAAATGGACTGATCTCTGAGAACCTAAAAGAAGGACGGACCTGTTCGAACATGGGAAATGGACTGATCTCTGAGAACCTAAAAGAAGGACGGACCTGTTCGAACATGGGAAATGGACGGATCTCTGAGAACCTAAAAGAAAGACGGACCTGTTCGAACATGGGAAATGGACGGATCTCTGAGAACGTAACAGAAGGACTGACTTGTTTGAACATGAGAAATGGACTGATCTCTGAGAAGTAACAGAAGGACTGATCTGTTAGAACAAGAGAAATGGACTGATCTTGACTTATCTGGTTAAATAATGGTTAAACCAAACATATAGCTATCATACTCCCAGAGAAAGTAAAGCAGATGTATCAATGCACGGGACGGTTTTACTCTGTACTGCAATGACCAAACGTGATACGGACAAGTAATTCTAATGAAAATATACTAAAGAAAAAAAGCAACTGTGGTGTGTTGTGTCTACTTCCATGTAACGCGTTAGTAGGGGGGTCTGTTGGCGCAGTATAAGCAGGTTTATTTCTAGAGCTTGCCATGGGCTGGCCTCAGAAAAGCATCCTTCATTCAGGCAGCACATGTAAAAATACTAGAACAGGATTAGCATGGCTTTCTGAGGCCACCCCTTGGCAAGCACTGGAAATAGACTTGCGCCAACCGACCCCCCTACCAACACGTTACATGAAAGTAGACACAACACACCACAGTCACACACGGAAGAAATGCCTCACAACCACATACACACCCTATTCTCTCTGCGTGTTGGAATTGCAATGACTAATCCCTGGATATCCAGAGAATCTGCAACAATGAAAAAAAAAAACAATGTGACAAACAATTTGTCTGACTACAAACGTTTACCCCCCCCACACACACACACAGACAGACACATTTGTTCAACTCTATGGCAACAAAAACCTTGGATTTTACACATTTCCCTGTATAACTGTGTAAAATAATAATGAAGGTAATAACACTTAATAATAAAGGTAATAACACTCCGGTAAGATTTTATAGATCTGTGCTGTATTTCCAAGAACAACTCTGTTCATTCAACTGAATCCTGTGGCATGGTGAGAAACTAATATCAGGGAAATTACAGCAAAAAGGACTTGAGCTTTCAGCACCAGGCGAGCGAGACCAGGCATGTGTGAGCTGGCACAACTTTCCTGGGCATTCAGGGAGTGGGCAAGCCAAGAATAATACTAATAATGTGTGTGCGAGAGGTGCGCACCTAGCCCCCCCACCCTGCTGCAAATCTATACACCATCCATCTCACACCAAACAAACCTAGCCCCCCCACCCCGCTACAGATCTATACACCTTCCATCTCACCAAACCAAGCTAGCTCCCCCAGTTCTCCTTCTTCTGAACCCAGCTGCCGAGGCCTGGGCAGAGAAAGATCCTGGTTCCACAGACATACAGGAATGGACAGCCCTCTCAGCAGGCGGTTTTACTGTTTCACCATTGGAGATCTGTTAGCACGCTCCGTGTAAAACATAAAAGGATGGACAGGCTGCACCCAGACCATCAATCAATCAATCAAGTTTATTTATATAGCACAATTAATACATAGATGCAATTCAATGTACTTTACAAGACAATACATTAAAAGAGAAATAAAAAGAGAAATGAAAAAACATTAAAAGAATTAAAAGAGCAATACAATTTTATAACTAACAGTCTATCTACAACTTGTATTAGAACAGACATGGCTCATTTTAACATGTAAAAAAATACAGATTAAAGGAAAATTAAGAAGGATTTTAAAAAAAGTTATGAAAATTAAAAAAGTCTGATATAGGTTTTCCATGTTGCTTTTAAAGTATCTATTAAAGCTATAGGGCACATTTTGTGGTCAAGCCCTTAGTCATAGGCACGTGAAAACATGAGTGTTTTTAACCCAGACTTGAAAATGGATAGGTTTGGGGCATGTTTAAGATCTTCTGGTAGCTTGTTCCAGTTGTGTGCCGCGCATCAGGGAGAGGCAGGCTGGATAAGAGTGAGCGGGTGAGTGCCACCGCTTCAGAAGAGGGGTAATTGATTGAAACAGGGGTCTCCGGTTAAGGGTAAGTGAATGTTTACCCAGTGGCAGGCTGCTATGTGGTTGCTTAAGTAGTTAGACACAAAGTAGCTAGGACAGGCGCATGTGTGTGTAGGGGTTCCTAAAACACGCCTATTACAAAAAGCAAGCAAGCAACACACACACAAACACACCCATCCAATTTCTTTCCACATGCTCTCTCCCCTCCCTGTCATTACTATTCTACAGTGGCTAAAAGAGGGAGTCGTATATTTTAAAGGGGCAATTTATTCAGCATGTGATGAGTGCTCTCAGTGTTGTATAGCAGACCGCAAACAAAAAAGGTCTGAAGGAGTGGCCCATAGAGACAGCTGCTCTAATATAGATCCTTATATCTTCTGTACAAGTTCTGTCAGACTTGGTTGCTGACAGTGAATCTCAGTTAGGATCCCCAACATAAAATCTACCTAGGCACGGTGGCTTAAACAAGGCTCTGTCGGGGGAAACAATGCAGGATGGGCCATCTCTGCCATCAAAAAGTACAGAATATACAGTAATGTGTAGGAAACACATTGCTTCTTTCAAGCCCTTCAGACGCTTAAGGGATAAAACTACAAATATTTCCTTTATATATGTATTTGACAGCTACCAAAGAGGAAGTGATTCTCAATCCTTCTATAACAAAGGTCCCACCGTTGCGAAATCTACCTACAGAGACTGTCACATTGTCCTTAACATACTGGAGAGAAAGTCAGCTTGCCATTAGAAGAAACAAAACACTTGACCCATTCAACATTACATGTTAACCACAGGAAAAAACAAAACACTGGACCACCTCCACACTACATGTCAACCACAGGAAGAACCAAAACACTGGACCACCTCCATACTACATGTCAACCACAGCAAGAACCAAAACACTGGACCACCTCCATACTACATGTCAACCACAGGAAGAACCAAAACACTGGACCACCTCCATACTACATGTCAACCACAGCAAGAACCAAAACACTGGACCACCTCCATACTACATGTCAACCACAGGAAGTACCAAAACACTGGACCACCTCCATACTACATGTCAACCACAGGAAGAACCAAAACACTGGACCACCTCCATACTAGCACGCGTAGCACGCATTCTAGCAGGTATATCTCACTGTTACCCCCAAAACCAATTCCTCATTTGGCCACCTCACATTCCAGTTCTCTGCTGCCGATGACTGGAACAAACTGCAAAACTCACTCAAGATGGAGATGTTTACCTCCATCACTAGCTTTAAGCACAAGCTGTCAGAGTTGCTCATAGATCACTGCACCTGTACATAGACCATCAGTAAATAGCCCATCCATTCTACCTCATCCCCATACTTGTCCTATTTATTTTAAATTGCTCATTCGCACCCCAGTATCTCTTATTGCACTTTGGCTTTTGCATATTCTATCATTCCAGTGTCCAATTGCAATATTGTAATTATTTTGCACTATGACATAATTATTGCCCTTATTCTACCTCTTTTGCACATCCTGTATACTGACTCATCTATGTTATTATTGATTGTATGTTGTTATTCAATGTGTAACTCTGTGTTGTTGTATGTTTCGAACTGCTTTGCTTTATCTTGGCCAGGTCGCAGTTGTAAATAAGAACTTGTTCTTAACTAGCCTACCTGTTTAAAGAAAGCTAAAATAAAATAAAAAATACCAAAACACTGGACCACCTCCATACTACATGTCAACCACAGCAAGAACCAAAACACTGGACCACCTCCACACTACATGTCAACCACAGGATGAAATGGATGCAGGGAAACCGAATGAATGGGGGAGGGGCGTGAGAGAAACAAGCAGGGGGGATTCTATTCATGGTGTCTTCACCCCTTTCATTTTCCCTCATTTTCCTAGCAGGCAGACTGATGAGGGTCTTATCTCTGAAAGACCAGAACATGCCTTCAGACAGAGATGTGTGTGTGAAGACAAGCAGGGATAAAAGGAGACACACATTCAAACGTTCCCCCCAGGATTGTGGAAGAGGATTATAGAATCAAGAGAAAGTTCATGATGGAAAAGATGACAGTTTTCAGAACGTTTACTCACTTTTCTGTACCAAGGGAAAAAGAGAAAAACGAAAAGACTTTCCAGAGCCATCAATCTGTGGAATGGCTGTTCGCTCATCAGCTAATAAAAAGGCTTGTGTGATTACAGCTCAGGGTCAACAAGTCAGCTCCCCCTCAGGGGCCCAGCAGGGGAGGACGTGTTGGAAAGGGCCCTTATATCAGCATACTGGTTCAAAAGAACACAGGTTTCTCTGCTTGGAACCCCTAACAACTCAATTGAACCAAAGACCCTCCCACACAACGGGTGAAATTTTTAACCAAAGTCATCTATTCATTGACGTGTGCTATACATCAACTAGCATTGCTGTTGCAGGAAGAACATAAAAAAGCTTTCATATAAAAAGCTAAACATTTGAATGTAATGTAATGTATGAAATCATCATAGTAAATAAATGGGAGTGATATAATACCTTCATACAGTATGACTGAATATAAACACGATCCGCCAGATATAGTACTGTGACACAAACAGAGAAATTAAAACATGCAGGCAGTCTTTCTCTTTGTATGTCTGTCTATCTCTGTCTCTGCTACACTGTACACCTCTTCTGAGTGTATGTGTGGGTCCTAATATATATAGAAGTATATGCTTAGTGTGTATTTGTCAAAGAGAGTGAATGAAATAGTGTACGTTTGATTCCAAAAGTAAAAATTGTATGTTTGATACTGGAAGAAGGGCAGCGTGGGTGTGAGAGTGTGTGAATATGGATAAGCAAGAATGTGTGCAATTTATGAGTGCGAGGCTCACTCATTATGTACACCAACTCTTACCTGGAATTTGACTTGATACCACCAGAATACTGGTATACAGGGTCAACACCCAGAATCTATGATTTTGGATCAGGAAACCTAAACAATTCAATGTGTGTATAGAGTAACAATGTATTGCAGTGGGTTTATGGATGGATTATATTTATCCGCAGAAGGAGGTATGTTGTAGAAACGGGTTATTCAGTGCAATTACAGTGTTGTACAGAGGTGGAGGTAAAAAATTGTGCAAATGCAGTATAGCGCAGTTTGTGCTAGAGGTCAATAATCACACAGTGCAATGATCAGTTAAATATACTCTCTTTTGTCCACTTTTTTATAACCTCTCTTTTTCTCCCACTCTCCCGTCCTTCACAATTACTATCTTTGTTAAAACATAATAGGTTTATGACGGTCATAATTGAGCTGAGGTTTCCAGGTCGTTTTTGAGAGAGTTCTATCTAATCACTAGAGTATAAAAAGAACAAAGTTCTGACTTCAGACGATTTATGTTTTATCAGGAGACAGTATTTGCAAAAGATGTTAAAAAAGACAATTAAGGGACAATAATGTTAAAATAAGTATTTTAAATTAATTATACAGTGATTTACAGTACAATAAAGTTGTCTTTACACAAGGCCATCGTAAAATGTATCTAATTTAAAAATGTTTATGAAAGCTTTATAAATTATAATTATAAATGACATCACTTGGTGGTAAGATGAAATGCTGTGGAAAAGTGGAAAAGGAAAATAATATAGTGCAATTTCAGCAGTAAATCCTTTGACTATATTTTTGTGGGTGAAACAAAGAACATGGGGGGGGGGGTAACCAGAACCCAGACATAGGATAGAACCCTCAGGCTCCTTGATTGCTCCTATAGCAACAGAGTTAAATCATAATCCGGATCTCTTCAACTTAAAAAAAATCAGGCTTAGTGGAACCAATTCACACATTAAAAACATAAGAAGAGACGGTATAATAAACACTCACATAATCAAACCAAGTGGTCAAGCATTTTTACAAAATAATTACAGGATAGGAGCTACTTCAATACTGTATCGGGACTAAACAATCTACACACATCTACAACCTTTATATAATATTCAGACAAAACAATCTATACACATCTATTACCTCTATACAGTATCTAAACATTCTACACAAATCTATTTCCTCTATACTGTATCTAGACTAAACAATCTATACACATCAATTACCTCTATATTGTATCCAGACTAAATATTCTCCAAACATCTATTAGTTATATACTACATCTAGACTAAACAATGTATTCACAATTATTACTTGTTATTTTCTCACTCGCTGTTTGTCTGTGTGTCTGTCTTACTGTCAGTCTTCAACCAGCTGTTTCACCCCACTATTTTATCCAGGGTAGGCGGGGACACAGTCAGAGGCGCTGGGTGTTTATTGGGTGTTGATAGCCATCGTCTGCCCTTCAGACAGATTCACAGAGGACAGGTGCCTGGCACGCTTGGCCTCATTGTGGCCCCAAGACCCATCTGAAACACTGCTGAACTTTGTGGGGCTATACTGAACACTAAAGAACATTATGGAACCCTTTGTAGATCGGTGGAATCTGGCTGTACTGTGGATCAGGTTTCTGCTCTGTCAGGTGCTGCCAGTAGAAAGGAATTAAAGGTTGCAAAAAATAGCTTATTGGGAAAGGTGAGTGATCCTAAGCAGTACCTGACAGAATGTCCTCTCCCTCCACTAAGTGGGTGTCACAGTGTGGGGGCTTCATCACTCCATCACTAACAGAATGACAAAGTAGAATAGGAAGAGTCAGTCAGAACCAGGCCTGACTGGACTGTCACTCATAAATGCCCCAAGAATCTCTGCACCTCTGGCAGGTGCCCATGTTAACCACAGCATTCCGGCCCACCAGTGAATGAGGGAAAGTACAGAAAAGAGAAAAGAACTTGAGTTACTACAGCGCTGATAGAACTCTGCTGTATTAGTGTTTGTATCTATCTTTTACAAGTAGAGATAGAGAGAGGAAATTATACAATGTGAACCATTTGAGGCATTCTTCCTTGAGTTCAGCTTTGACCAATCGACAGAGGGACATTGTCCTCAGAGACCTACAGGCTTAATGGGTTTCAGTATGTTTAACTGAACGTTGTCCGCAGAGACCTACAGGCTTAAAGGGTTTCAGTATGTTTGACTGAACATTGTCCACAGAGGCCTACAGGCTTAAAGGGTTTCAGTATGTTTGACTGAACATTGTCCACAGAGGTCTACAGACAAAGGGTTTCAGTATGTTTGACTGAGCACAATTATGTGTGTTCAGATGTTTCCAGGGATTATGAGGATACATCCATAAGAAACATTGCATTGTATTGTTCTAAAGTTCTGACTGGCCCTAAGATTGTTGCCCCCAAAGCATCCCCCGCCCCTGCAGTCAGCCATGTGTAGAGAAGAGAAGAGGCTGGAATGTGTTATAGACCTTAACCCTCTAATCCAATAACTCAAGTTCTCCACTGAATCACTGTCAACATCACCTTCATCCTCAGCATCATTTACGGTCAGAAGATCAGTCAATTCCTCTTTGGTTATGGCCCTGAACCAACCTTTAACTCATCTCTCACAGACAATATAACTGTCCTATTTCTCCTCTTTTTATTACAATGATCTTACTTCCTTTAAGCTGCCATCCAAACCTTCTGCCTATCGCTGCCAAGAACAGGGGTGACAATGGAAAGCAGAGACATGCCTTTTCCATTAAAATCTCTGCCCTCTACCTGGCGGCACATTGACAAACGGGTTTTATTGGAGCATTGCCACCGTTTCATGTGTTCTGCCACTCTTATCTTTCACTGTTGTGAAAAGATAAACCGATGCAGGGCCTTTAAAAAAGAGGGAGCAACAGAAGCCAGAGAGAATGAATCATCTTAATAGTGTCAACACTCTCACCTCAGCAACAGAGCTGGTTGACACAGCCGTGGCAGAAGTTTGGATAAAAACAATTAGCTGGGTATTATGCATCAAAATACTAAATGCAATGTAAAGACTGAGATGAATCCCAGATAGGACCATTATCTTTGAGAAGACAGAGAAGTGAACTGAGTCAGAACCAAAGCGTTGTTTCATCCAAACTAAGCGTCTTTAAGCTGAGGTGTCTTTCTCAGACAGCATGCTGGCCATGTTAGAGGTCATTGGCCTGATATTTCCAGTGTTTCCCAGACCCAGACAGAGCAGTTGATGTCAGGTGAACTCTTCAGACAGACAACATGGAGGTGATCAAACAAAAACAATAAAGCTGTGACATCACCCAGCCAGTACTGAAGAACAACCCTTCTCCTGCCTCTTCTCCTCTCTCTGTCTCTGCCTCTTCTCCTCTCTCTGTCTCTGCCTCTACACCTCTCCCTGTCTCTGCCTCTACACCTCTCTCTGTCTCTGCCTCTTCTCCTCTCTCTGCCTCTGCCTCTTCTCCTCTCTCTGCCTCTGCCTCTTCTCCTCTCTCTGCCTCTGCCTCTTCTCCTCTCTCTGCCCCTGCTTCTTCTCCTCTCTCTGCCCCTGCTTCTTCTCCTCTCTCTGCCTCTTCTCTCAGCCCCTCCCCCGGTCTCTTCTCCTGCTTCTTATCCGCACTCTGTCTCCTCTCCCGCCTCTTCTCCTCTCTCTGCCCCTGACTCTTCCCTTGCCTCTTCTCCTGCCTCTTCTCCTGCTGTGATTGGAGGTCCTGCTTGTGGCACTTAGGAGTAGTTTACATAAGGCTTAATTTTCAGCTCCTCACCAATAGGTCAGTTAACTGTCCTATCTGGAATACAGCCCTTAGCTGTGGATTATGTGTCATAACCCACAAAACCCTGAGGGGCTTCACTGCTATTTTAAACCTTTTATCAAAGTATTTACAGCCGTAAAAATACTTGTCATATCTGTGGTAAACACTCACATATCCTAGAGCTTTAAACTAATCACCATTAAGGGTTTAAAAATAACTGTTTGTATCTACAAGCCAATGTCATCTCAGAAGGAAAGCATTATGTTTGTATTGCCAGACCCTGGCTGTGAGCCCAGCGGGTAGACCAGCTCTCTGATCAGTCTGTCTGTTTCTAACCAGAGAAAGGAGTCTCAGCTTGGCCGCAACGAGTGGGCTGGGGTCCAACCAGAGCACTTGACCCCTTCTGGAAGAGTCCCAGAGGGCAGTGGAGGGAACGAAGGCCTGAGTTCAGGAGAGCGTCCTGTTGTTAATGATATCAACCCACAAGGCCTCTGGCACACTGCCCTAAACAGTCACAGCATTCTTTAGCTCTGAACACTGCCCTAACAGTCACACATCCTTCAGCCCTGAACAGTGTCTTAACACAGTCACAAATCCTTCAGCCCTGAACAGAGCCCTAACACAGTCATACATATTTCAGCCCAAAACACTGCCCTAACACAGTAACAGCATCCTTCAGCCCTAAACACTGCCTTAAACCAGTCACACATCATTCAGCCCAGAACACTGCCCTAACACAATCAGACATCATTTAGCCCTGAACACTACCCTAACACAGTCACACATCATTCAGCCCTGAACACTGCCCTAACACAGTCACAGCATTCATTAGGTTGGTTTAGCAAAGGTCTATGCCCCAGTAGTCTACACAAGGAGTGCAGCGAGAACCCTGTTTGTGTCAGAGTAAGTGATGGCTATATGATGCAGTCCCAAAGTCTCTGAGGCATGACAGTGGAAGAGTCAGGTCAGAGGATGAGACATGACCTCTCTTCTAAATGATGCATGTCAGATATGCTCTGTTAAGGTTCATAAACAGCCTGCTGCAATGCGTGTCTGGGGTGTGTATGGACACACTGTATTCACTCACACACACACACTCTCTAAGTGCCATATTGAATGTCAGCTACAGGGATGTAATGAAGAGGACTGTCATTATCTGACATTAAGCACAATTCAGGCACAAACATGGTGAGAAGGTTTTCTCATGGGTCTTATCAGAGTCTCTGATCTTCACTCTTTATTTCCTACACACCCTACTGTAAGTGAAAAGTCATTGCCAGACTTTTATTTGGCCTACCACATCAGATCTTCAGAGACCGTCCTACACCTTCCAATGTTCTCCATCCAGGCCTATGAGATGATGTCATTTTCCTCAGTCAAGGCAATTGGTTCCACAGA
>JACXGK010000042.1:160411-210212 GCA_016801125.1 Novumbra hubbsi
GGGGGGGGGGGGGGGGGGGGGGGGGGGATTAAGAAAAGTTACAAAAGATCTCATCGCCACCCATCTGCCGACGCAATCCAAAGCTTTGTTGTGGCTGTCTGTCTATGGGTTGGGCTAGAGATGTGTGGCAGGAGGTGTGGCTGGGATAAACTCCCCAGTCCCTACCCACTAAAACCAAAACACGTTGGGTCCTTCTCATGTGGTCCTGTAATATGTTTAGCAGCTCTTATAAAGATGTAAAATGTGCAACCATATAATTAAGAGCTATAGGAGAACACATATATATAACATATACTGCAAACAGTATAACAAGTTCACAACAATATTGCAACTCGCAGTATTGTTTCCATGCAGGTTTCATAATTCCATTTAGATTAATATCTACAGCTGTCCAGGGTTTAATGAAATACTAGAGACAGTGAAATACTGCAAGAAAAGTTGTAGTGTGTAGAATTGAAAGGCAGTTAGAAATGACAAACTGCACAACGACTGAGAAGCAGACCAAGAGAGGGAAAAAGACAGGAGACAGGAAACTGGAGGTTCAGGGAAGGTCACTGGTTAACACTGATATTTGTGAGATGGTCCCTAGCTAGCACTGATGGTTGAGGAATGGTGCCTGGTTAATGCTCATGGTTGAGGGATGGTAACTAGTTACACTGATGAATGAGGGATGGTAACTGGTTACACTGATGAATGAGGGATGATAACTGGTTTACACTGATGGATGAGGCATGGTAACTGGTTAACACTGACGGTTGAGGGATCGTAACTGGTTAACACTGATGGTTGATGGTAACTGGTTAATGCTCATGGTTGAGGGATGGTAACTGGTTAATGCTCATGGTTGAGGGCTGGTAACTGGTTTACAATGATGTTTAAGGGATGGTAACTGGTTAACACTGTTGGTTGACGGATGGTAATTGGTTTACACTGATGGTTGAGGGGTGGTAACTGGTTAACACTGTTGGTTGAGGGAAGGTAGATGTGATGAAATCACCCAGAATACAGAGCCTGTTGAAGGATGCAACGCCACACCATGGCTGACCTTGCACACCAGCAGCTAATCCTGAGAGCAGAGGGTAACACATGGAGATGAGAGCTAAGGTCAGTAGCGGTTCTCCTGGTTCTCTAAAACTAGAAGAATAGGTTGGTTCTCCTATTGGCTTTTTCCTTTCAGCTCACATCAGTTCTCTTTCTGCCTGTTCCCATTGACAGTCACTCAGCAAAGTTCAGAGCAGCAGAGGGCCACAAAGAGTATGGGTTTCTCACAAAGCACACCGGTACTTTAAGCACACAGGTCAGCATGAGATGAAAAGCTTTAGACTTTTAGTCATTGGGCCAAACCAAGCCTGTGTTTGTGAGTGTGTGTCTGCGTGTGTGTGGTGGACAAGCATCTATGACCCTTAATATTTTAATTGTGCCAAGTTCCCCATAGAAAGTGCATTTCCAATAATAAACTCCTCCCAAAGGACTAAAGGGGGGGCCAGTGAAACCATGAATAAACTGACCAGCACACAATACAGGGAATCTCAGCTATCATCTGAGCATTGGCAATAGTTGGCTTCCTTTAGAAAACATGCTTCAAAACAGTCTAAAACAACACTACCATTTTCGCCTAAACAAACGAAAACACACAAATCAACAGAAGAGCACACAAAGAAGCAAATATCGGCAGTAAAATAGTTTCCTTCCCCATGCTTGCTTTGGTTAACTAATGGCTGGTCATACTAATAAATTGACTGGTGTCACATGAGAATGAATGGATGTTGTGACTATTTCCCACTGAGTAGAGAACAGAGTGGCTAGAGGAGGCTCTTTAAACTTATCAGGAGATTTCAGCTGCCCTTTCCTCTCCACAAATCCCCTTGACTACTCTCAGCTCCCTTTGCCTCCCTTCAGTTTCCATTGCTTCCCATCAGCTCCACTCACCTCCCCTTAGCTCCCCACGCCTCCCTTCAGCCCCCCTCAACTCCTTTCACCTACCCTCAGCTCCCCTCGCCTTCAGCTGCTTCCAATTTGTGCTTGATATTTACACATCCATGAATCACAGCAGCACGGGTCTGCATAATGTTAGGTGGAGACAAATATGGATGCTTAGGATGCCTTTGTTTGCGTTCAAGTGTAAGAAACAGGGGGAAAAGACAGAGGGCAAAGATGGGGAGACAGGTGGAGAGAGCATTGAAGAGCCGGGTATACCAGGGCAGCTAGGAAGCAGAAAGACAGGGAAACAAAGACAGGGTCCAGAGCAATAATGACAGCAGACTGTATTCAGAGCTGCATTTATTACCAGACAAACAGTCACAGACAAGCAGGTCAGACATCAAATTTTCCTCCAAATTCCCTCACTCTCTGCCTGCTCCTTCTTGGTCTTAGGCAGTGGAGTATGGTGGAGAGGAGGGGGTGGGGTTACTACAGGTACAGCCCTGCAAAATAGGGGCTTTTGTTGGGTCAGCATATTTTGCTTTTGACAGTGGCGTTAGAAGAGTGGGAGTCCTGGTACTCAGAGAGAGGAGCAGATCTCTGCAGCCTACACCTGTGACAACACTCAAAGGTCTTTCCACTTACAGTTATCAACCACCATTACAACGGCTTATCGCACTCTACCACTGCATCCATAACTACACATAAGTCCTTAACACCTTGCTCTCCCACCCACACTTTCATATATGCACACACTCCACCCTTGTAAATGGCAAACTGCAGCCCAGCCATTTTTAAAGAAAGGGGCTTAGAGTGTAGGCCTCTGATAAGCCGTGCTGAGCTGTGAAAACACAGATTACATTTTTTAAGGCTTATTGCAGACACCATGCCTTTGCCTCCCGGCCACATTGTAATTGTGGCTCAGAAGCCGCAGCCTCCGCTTGGCTTCTTGATAGGGACCCCCCGCCCCCTTGCAGAGCTCTGACAGCCGCACTAATTCAGCGAAACATCCCTTCCAGTGTCCAAGTGTGCTGCCTGTCAGCAAGCCTGCCTGCGGGGGCGGTCCCATCCAAAAGATAAGCTGGTGTGGGGATGTTTGCCAGTGCCTGTCTCTACTGTATCCGCCATATCGAATGGTAAAGTCACATACCTTCAGGCCAACAGACACCCATGCTCTGAGGAAGACAAACCCTGGTTATATGTCTGTCAGGCGGATTTACATTTGAAACGTTCCTGGATACTGCAGCAGACATGCGAAAACTAATGTTGATAACCTAGCCATTATGGAATACTTGGTGAAATTATGTCGTAATAAAATGATCTGAATAAAGTATCATTCTAATATAATTATTTGATGTAGTGTAACTTGGGATATCCCCACTGAAAACAGGAGTGTTGTTACTTGGAAGGGGGAAAGGATCCAGACATTCATCACATCCCTTTTTTCTGGCAGCCTATGAAAGTGCCTCCATCTGCAAATACTTATTACTTTCAAGCTTAATCAGAGATAAAGGCCATTATGTTCCTAGTCCAGCGGTAAGACAATATCTCTCCAACCACATAGAAAACAATTAAGACCTTGTAATTACACCATGGGTCTGGAATCTGAGCCAGACTTGTGAGGAAAAGAATAGGAACACAATGTGACGTGTAGGCTTCATGGCAATAGTGAATAGTTCCACAGAAAAGCCATGTGTTTCTTTAAAGTCTGATAGAGGTTTAGGTTGGGTCAATCCTCCACTGAAAGCAGGCATGGAAGTTGCAAAGAGGGTCAGCGGGTACACAATCTATTTGGACAGCACTCACCTATAAGACTCAATGCTGAAAGGTAATACTAGAGACTATAATGTCACAACTATGCCTGCTCGAGAGTAAGAAACCTGCCATCACTAAGTTTCTGACCAGCCATGGTTGAGAAGAGAGTCACTGTAGTGGTACAGTAGAGTCTAAAGAGGAGGTAGGTGGTAATGGGTAGAGATAGATATAGAGGTAGTGGTAGTGGTAGTGGGTAGAAGTAGATATAGAGGTAGTGGGTAGAGGTAGTGGAAATGGGTAGAGGTGGTGGAAAGAGGTAGAAGTAATGGGTAGAGGTAGAGATAGAGGTAGTGGTAATGGGTAGAGGTAGGGATAGAGGTAGTGGGTAGATGTAAAGATAGAGTTAGAGTTAGAGACAGTGGGTAAAAGTGAAGATATAGGTAGAGAAGAAATCTGTACCTCTACGCACAGGAAGAATAGAGGTAGTTGGTAGAGGGAAAATGGTGAAATAAAGGTAGAGCTGGTGCGAAAAGTAGAAATACAGGTAGAGACACAGTTAGTGAGTAGAGGTAGTGGGTAGAGGGTCAATGTTGAGATAAAGATAGCGGTAGTGGGTAAAGGTAAAGATAAAGGTAGTAGGTAAAGTTAGAGGTAGTGGGTAAAGATAGAGGTAGACATAGAGTTAGAGGTGCTAAAATAATAAAAAGAACCAACATTTCATGAATGTTTTTTGTGACAAAGAAGTATGTGCTCCCATAATACTACCATCACATACACTCTCACAATCACAGCAACATCATATGCACCTATATATACAGTCAAACAATCTTAGACATTATTCTCAATAAACCTGTGAGTGCCTCTCTAACTTTCCTTCTGTATCTCCTCTAGCTCCTCAAGGCAAGGAGGAGGACAGAGGGGGAAATCAAGTTTGCTTACTAGGCAGGGCTTTCCAAACAAGGGCTGTCACATCCCTGTCACCCTCAGCCCTCTGCAGGCAAACCCTGAACACAGCCCTCCATGACAACCTCAGGGAATAACCCCAGCCCAACTGGATATTTCTAGGTGTTTTGACAGTGTGTGTATGTGTGTTGTGCCAGAAGTACATATTCTTCCATGCATGTATTGGTATTTTCGAGTGTGTAGTGCCCTAAATCAGACATGTGCATGCCTTGAGTTGAGGCTGTTCATAGGAGTCCTTCCTCATAATGAGGCTGTAGCCAAGGGGAGTCATCCCTCATAATAAGGCTGTAGCCAGGGGGGGTCCTTCCTCATAATGAGGCTGTACCCAGGTGAAGATCTTCCTCATAAGAAAGCTGTAGCTAGGTGAGTCCTTCCTCATAATGAGGCCGTACCACTGGGAGTCCTTCCTCATAATGAGGCTGTTTTCAGGGGGAGTCATTGCTCATAATGAGGCTGTTTTCAGGGGGAGTCATTGCTCATAATGAGGCTGTTTTCAGGGGGAGTCATTGCTCATAATGAGGCTGTAGCCAGGAGAGTCCTTCCCCATAATGAGGCTGTAGCCAGGGGGAGTCCTTTCTCATAATTAGGCTGTACCGAAGGGGAGTCCTTTCTTATAATGAGGCTGTACTCAAGGGGAGTTGTTTCTCCTAATGAAGCTGTACCCCAGGGGAAGTCTTTTCTCTGTACCACATGGGGTGTCCATGCTCCTAATGAGGCTCAGGGATTGTCATTTTTCATAATGAGGAGAAACAGTTAGCTCACTTAGGAAAAAGGGCTGGCTGAGGCAAAAGACACCAGTCTAATGTCTAAAACATTTAGACTTTTTTACAAATAAGACATTTGACAGAGGTTCTTATTCAGAGTGACTAACAGAATTTAAGTTGAAAATACCTTGCTCAAGGGCACAACAAAGTATTTGCTCAGCGCAGAGATTGGAACCTGAAACCTCTGTTTATTGGCCCAACTCTCTTCACCCATAAAGTGACTGCCCCTTACAAGAAGAACGTTTTACAACAGCAAGGGGTTATTGTAATCTGTGTCACAAAGCTCAGTGATTTATGGTTTCACCATGAACAGCCCGAGACAAACACTCCTCCCTGTACCCCAGACAAGGCCAGCCCCAAAGGAAATAATTTGGCTCTGAAGTGTGTTGGGGGAGTAGTGTGTGTGTGGGGGGGAGGAGAAGTGTGTGTGGAGAAGTAATCGTGCGTGTGTGGGGGGGGGGCTACTGAGGTTTAAATGGCAATAACAGTGGCTAAACATGGCACTTTATGGGCATGACAACATTTGCAGCTGGACCATAAAACCGAGACAAAAGACCTGTTAAAGCTAGTAGAGAGTGTTTTGTTATAATGCAGGTCAGTGGAGTGACCCAAGTGTTCCGTTTACTCATACAACATCTATTAGAGGAGCATAGCTACAAAGTGTAGAACTGGCCACAGTGACAGTTGCTGAAAGAACAGAAGAAGGAAAAAAATGCACTAAGATATTACACTCATGAACTACAGAAAAGTGACAGAATTATACCTTGGAGACAACGAAAAAGGTGTGAGAAAAAAAGGGAGGAAGTAGAAGAGCAATAATAAATCAGAGAATGAGGGTGAGTATGCTGTGGAAAGAGGAAGGAAGTGTCTAGGTTGTTACGGTATCTCCCACTACGTCATGGCTGAGGAGCTGGTCCCACTCACGACCTGGTCAGAACCTGGCTCCAGGACCTCTCATCACATAAATAGATTATATTACATCAAAGCCCAGTTAGAACCACTATCCAGAACCTGACCTCATATACACAGGATCTCCTATCTCACAGCCCAGTCAGAACCAGGCTCCGGAATCTCACATCACCCACATGTTCAACTATCACACAGCCCAGTCAGAACCAGGCTCTAGGTCACATCACCCACACAGGTTCTACGAACTCACAGCCCAGTCAGAACCAGGCTCTAAGTCCTCACATCACCCACACAGGTTATACTATCTCACAGCCCAGTCAGAACCAGGCCCTAAGTCCTCACATCGCCCATACAGGTTCTACTATCTCACAGCCCGGTCAGAACCAGGCTCTAGGCCCCTTACATCACCCACACAGGTTCTACTAACTCACAGCCCAGTCAGAACCAGGCTCTAAGTCCTTACATCACCCACACAGGTTCTACTATCTCACAGCCCAGTCAGAACCAGGCCCTAAGTCCTCACATCACCCATACAGGTTCTACTATCTCACAGCCCGGTCAGAACCAGGCTCTAGGCCCCTTACATCACCCACACAGGTTCTACAATCTCATAGCCCAGTCAGAACCAGGCTCCAGGACCTCAGGTTTAAATAATTTCAGTTCCTGTGGTCACTTTCTCTCTTCCCCAAAACCTCATGTCCTGATCTGTTTTTATTTAGGAGTCAGTCAAGCAAAAAAGCAGATGAAGAGACAAAGGAGAAATACGAGAGATAGACTAGATAGAGCAGAGAGAAGAGTTGTAGAACATCTGATAACTGATGTCTATAAGATGACGACCTCAGCAACCCTTACCTTCTTCACAGGCTGTGCCACTGTAGCCTGGACAACACCTCCACTCCAGAGAGGTGATGGTGCGATACACAACTTTATAAGATGGTCTTACAACCATCCGATAGCTGAAAATACAATAAGGTCAAGGTCACCAAAAGTTTACAGATGAACCAGCTTCTCTGATACTGTGGTTTGTGCATTCAGGGAAGATTTTTCATGGTGTTTAACAAGGTTTACACTGTGTGTTTAGTGAGGTTTACAGAGTGTGTTTAGTGAGGTTGACACAGTTTGTTTAGTGAGGTTTGACATGGTTTGTTTTGTGTGGTTTGACATGGTGTGTTTTGTGAGGTTTGACATGGTGTGTTTGTGAGGATGGACATCTGGTTTTGTGGTAGACGTCCCAGACTTACCTGCCGCCTGTGCATCCCTGTGGCCAGCGACATGTCTGGTAGACACGTTGCAGGTTGGTCCCATTCTGAACCTGGCACGTCACAGTCTTACTCGTTGTATGGGGACACCAGTTTCTGAGAGAGACAGAGAGAGGGGAGGGGAGATAAAGGGGGAGAAAGTGTGAAAGAGAGAGATGAGGATAGGATGGAGAGAGAGAGAGAAAGAGGGGGAATGGAAAGAGGGGGGAAATAATAGAAAAGAATAGAGTCATGGGGTGAGAGAGGTAAAAAAGAGGGTGGAAGAGGGAGAAAAGAAAAGAGAAAAGCAGTGGATGAGGGAGATGTGAAGAAAGAGAGGGAGGGAGAGGAAGGAAGAGGTGGGAAAGTGTTGGGAGAGAGACAAAGGGGGAGAGAAAAAGGTTTAGAATGTACAGTCAACAAGAACAAAGGGAAGAGAAACGTGACTTGTTTAAGTTTTCCTCACCATGTACTACAAAATATAATCCATAGATGGTCATATCATAATTTAATCACCATACACACAGAAATTACAGGGGAGCGATGGGCAAGGCGTGGGTTTTGATTCTTCCCTCTCATCTCCCTCCACTTTCTTTTCATGGTCCTTTATGGTGTTTACATTGTGTTTTTAGTCAGCCGTGAGACTTGCAAGAGTGCATTGTACGCTGTGTTTACACTGCACTCTTTCCCGTATCAATACATATCCCCTGGCGTTTCTCCTGAAGTCACTGACGGTGAACACAGGGGGAGGAAGTGAGGGAGGGTCCCACATAGAGATTAGAGTGAGTTTTCAAACACAGGCTAATGGTAGGTCATAGGTCCAGTTCCTTCCCAAACGTACTCTTTTCATAAGACGTTATTAGGACCTGTTCAGCACAGCTGGAAAGGCTGGGAGCGGGATGACCTGCCAGGAAAACAGCTTACGCAGAGGTCACAGGTCAACCTCAGATACCAAAGCCTTCATTAGGGAGAATGTCTTTAGGAAGTTAAACACCAAAGCTTTGCATTTACCTCTGTTTTCTATTAAGTATATCTAGGCTCTGTTCAGTTCTTCTCATGAGCTTTTGAGACCTATTTTGGGCCGTTTTGCAGTCAAACTCTTCTGGCTGACAGTGATAGACTATTTTTTCTTAAACAGCTACCTGTCACAGCCTATAAAAAAAACTAATTCAGACAGAAAATAATCCTGGAGTTGAAAGGGAGACCAGACCATCATTGCATACCTCCAACAGCTCAGAATGTTTCAAAGAGGTAGCCACTAGTTAGAGGAAAAGGTTTATCCCATTATCAATCAATTTACTTTTCTAGTTTCTCAGCTTTAGCAACTGTATCCCAAAATGATGCATTTACCAAGGTCCTTACAGCTCACACTAATCTGTCCTGATACCACTGGACCAGTATCAAAAGAAACCTGAAAATCAGCTAGAGATTAAACTCCCCTGCTAAATTTGCAGGAGAGGATTCATGATAGCATAGATTAGACCACATCAGAGCTGGGAATTAGCTAATTGAATTTGTTGTTACCTTTCATAAGGTATTAAGATGAGATGTGTGAGAGAAATGGCCCACATCCTTCCTACTAAAAAGAGGATCAGACAGTGTAATTGTGTCCAGCTTTGATCCACACTGGGCCCAGACGTTCCCAAACAGCCTGTGAGAAGACCAGTATCCCCCACAACAACACAGCCTGTGAAGAGACCAGAATATCCCACAAAAACTCAGCCTGTGAAGAGCCCAGAACCCCACCCCCCCCACAACACAAGCTGTGAAGAGACCAGTATCCCCCACAACAACACAGCCTGTGAAGAGACCAACACAACGAACAGCTTCATTTGGAAGAAGCATAATAAGTTTAACAAAGTTGTCTGAGTTGTTTCTCCAAATAAGGGCATGCTTTGTAGGTGAGGAGGGGGTTGTGGGGATTCATTGTTCCTGTCTCCACCACCAAGTGAACACTTCTCCAGGGTGGAGCTGTCCCCTGTGGAAGAAAGTGTAAAATCCAACAGCACAGCAGTGTTTAAATGGCACCAGGCCTGCAGGTCCACAGTGGGTATCACATCTACCTGCAAACACTTCAGACTCCCTCCAACACTCCCCTTGTTTGGCCTGAACAAAATAAATCACAAAGAACTATGAGCAACCAAACAAACCTCTCTGCTAATGCTAAGAGGGAGGGAAGATTGTAGCTTTTGCAATTAGTTCAAAAGCAACAGACAAAGTAAAACCAGGAGACCCAAACTTTTACTAATCAGCCATGCTGCAGTCCTCACCCTGCAATGTGGCATGGGACTACAGTTCACACAGCAGACTGTTTTAGTTTTTTTACATTTTACAATTTTCTTTTATCAAGAGTCGGTGCATTTGTTTTTAGATTTTCTGGAACTGGCCTCCAGTAATTATTAAAACCCACAAGCTGGTGGCACAAATGCGATACTCTTACAGAGAATAACCTGAAACCAAGACCATGCTAATCTATATATCTATCCAACTATCATCAAGTTGGTAAGAGCAATTTAAGATAGTTATAGGAAAAAGATGAGCCAAAAGTACAACAGAGAGAAGGCACCCAGGAGCCAGGCACTCTGAAATAGAGAGAGAAGGTAAAGTAGGTAGACTGTGGAGGGACAGGTTATAGTGAGTACAGTCCAGGAGCACTCCCCACTGAGCATCCTGTTTCAGTCCCTCTTCCTCTCAATAACTCTCCTATGAATTGTAGAATCCAACCCTTTCACCCACTGTCTCAACCCCTATAGCGTGGGAGGAAGGGAGACCAAAAAAGCAATGCAGTATGATAAAAATCTCAAGGACTTTTTCTAGATTTCTGTCTACGTGAAAAGCTCTTGTTGGGAAAAAATGACAAAAGACAGATGTGGTGAAAGGCCAGGCAAAAGAAGGAGGAACAGGAAAAGGGGGAGGTCATGTAACTGTGGGGCTTACGCAAGGAAGCCCCCCAAGGGACAGAAAATGGGGCAAAGGATAGACCAATTAGGATGCACTGTGGGTCCCAGGGCACAGGGAAAAGGCCAGAGATAAATGTGGTGCAACAAAAGAGAGACATTCAATGACATTAATGAGGAGAGAAGGATCACACATTCCTGGAGTTAAAGCCTGGAGCCAGAGGGCACTGGAGACAGCTTCTAACTGGGAAAAAAGGTTAGGAGAAAACACAACACAGAATTTATTCGAAAGGCAATAAAGTGAGAAAAAAAGTTGGGCAGTATTGTCTAATGTGTTAGTACATTAGAGCTTTCTTAACAGCATTACGTAAACCAGTTTTTTTTTCAGAACTAATCAATTTGGTGGTTTGAATTATGAAAGCTAATTACCTGGTATGGGAGACCAAATAACACAGATATGACATCATATATTTTTTTTATTCTCTAACTGTATTGAAAACCTGTTTGTTGGAGCAATAAGGCATGTCGGATGTTTGTGATATATTGTCAATATACATGGCTAAGCACTGTGTCTGGGCATTCTGGGATGCGTTGTGCCTATGAACAGCTCTTAGCCATGCAATTTTGGCCATATACCATACCACGCCCCTTTATTATTATTATTTTATTTATTATTATTAAACCTTTATTTCTACTAGAAACAGAGACTGAAACCAATGTCTCTTGTACAGCTGGGCCTTGCGTTTACACGTTTATATTTACAGGTAAAAGTACAGACAAAACAAGACATACAGTTTAGGTACGATCACAGATAAAACCAAACAAGAAAAAATAAAACAAATAAATAAATAAACACATAACTTTCTCCCTTCCCCAAGTTCCTCATATCCAATTGTATGGCCCTCTTTCATCGCAACAACCCAGAACGGAATCAGTTATGAATCAGTCATGAAAATGCTTAAACAAATGGATTATTAAAGCAACTAATGATGTAAAATACTTTAAACACAACACTTTCAAAACAATAGGAAAAATGAATACATCGATATGTACCTTATATTTCCCTCATCAGTAGTTAAAATACTGCAGCAGTGTAGAGGAGGTGTTGAATGACCGGGTCATGGGGGACTTTATAGTAGCCCATTGTACTGCAGGTTTAGTCAGGGGCCAATCAGGCCATGCTGAATGAGGGGACCAGAGCCCTCTAAGTGGACCAAGACTAAAGGGCTCCGCATTCAGATAAAGGTTCCAGCACTGGGTCAATGAGCGCTGAATAAAAAAACCAACACATCATCAAAGCCCCAACGTGAGGCATTAATGGGCTGGACAAGTGGTTTTCACATGGCATCCCTTGCAGGGAACCTGAATGGACCCTCATCTCATGCAGCTGTGGCCGACACGTTGGAGGTTACCTCCCATGTTCGAGTGGATGTGAGGGTGAACTGAACGTGTGTGACACTATTTGATATGGGTATCCAGCCCTGTGTGTGGGTGGTAAGGGAGAGTCCCATATGGAGACATCTGTCTGGTAGTCAGACCGTTATGACATCCCAGGCCGGCAGCACAGGAAATAGCTGCTATCTTAACCCTTCACTCTGCTCGGCTCCAATAGCCAAGGGTGAACATGTCCTGCTGCCCTGGTTCCAAAGAGGGACAGGCCAAATCAAGAGCTCACTCAAGTATGTAAACCGCCTGTGTTTGCGTAGGTAGTACTACTTCTATTGAACACGTTGTTCAGGCATGTAGGTAGTACTACTACTATTGAACATGTTGTTCAGGCATGTAGGCAGTACTAATACACGTTTAATCTCGCTTTTATATGTGTCATTGAAATAAGATGATTTGCTTTGTATGTAAACAAAGGACATGGGAGTTTAGGAATGTTACTGGGCTTCTATTACGGCCATGTGAGAGAAGAAGACACCCTCTGACCTACACAGAAGTAATGGTGAAGGGAAATGTTTCCACTGCACTGTTATCCGATATGTGTCTGTTAATATGGTACTAAAATATGAGCATTCAAAAATTACTGTCACACAAATATAAACACTTCTGCATTTCATAAAAAAAATTGCAATGTACTTTTTCTGGTTGTAAGCAAACCACAACAACCAAAATGTATAGCAATTTCATAGAGATTTCAGAGCATTTTTCAGTTAGTCACTGTCAGATTCCCAGCATGCTCCAAAATCTGTAAAAACTAGTATCCCCCATTTTCGTTCAAGTTCATCTTTTGACACATAGACCCAGAACATAATCGGGCATCTGACTAATTATACAATACATTATTTCTTAGTTTACCGAGATTAAAGCCCCTCTAATGTCATATCAAATCGACTGACGCCACCCTTAGATCAAGGATGAGTCACGGGAACACCCCCCCATCCCTCCATCCCTCTCTCCTCTGCCTTGCCCAACCTTAATACAGCAGCACAGTCATTTGTAAACTTCTTTCCAAAAACAAACCCAGATGCACTTGAGCTACAGCTGAATGTGCTTAGTAAACATGTCCTCCAACCACTGCTTATGAGTGACAGCGAGGCTTAAGGTGGGGGACTGAATATAACCAATCAGGAAGATCCTCCACCCTCTGCCTAGACTCAGATCCTGAAAGCATAAATAATATTATTTCAATGGCGAATTAGTGAACATCCACATTGGCTGTCTGGCCACAGAAAACCACTAACTTTGTAAGGGAAGCAAAGGGGGGTTGTGTTCCCATCTTGTGTTTAGTCTGAAGGATATGCTCACAGAACTACCCTCATCAACAACCTGCTGTTAAAAAGAACCGCTGAGGATCACAGGGGAGCAAAAGCCAGAGGCAGAATTAAAAAAAAAATCTGAGAGGGAAAGAGACAGATATGGTGGGTGAAAACAGAGATCTGACTATATCAACTACATTAAGAGTGTATTTTCACAATGCTCTTTCCCCTGATATTAAGCAAATCCATTCACAACCAAGTTATTCAATAGTTCCCCTCTGTTTGCAGAAAACATTATATGATGTAGAATTATAGAGCCAGAATAAAGGTCTGAGCCCTAGGTGTCTGAGTCTGGTCAGATGAGAAGAGCTCTCATGACAGTTGAGAAGCAGCAGATGTGGAAGAGGAGAGACCTGACCAGAGTACAGTTTAGGGAGCACTGCCCCCAGGAGACAATAGCTTAGACCACACAAAGTGGCATTAGACAGACAGGCAGAGACAATGAAGATGGGAGAGCACAACGCAGTGTGCTGCCAGGACAGGAAAAGGAAACCCAAAGGCATGAAAACAATGAGACCTGCTAGATGGATAGGGATGGGAAGAGTTGTTTTTGTTGGTTGCTTAAGCAGCTAGCAACGTTTTTTTTCCCGGTGAGCTGGATAGGAATTCTTAACAATAGGAGAATAGTTAATTATATCTGAGAAGAAAAACAATTAAACTAAGTCTACTAAAACAAACAATGTCTAGACTTATCAGTTAAATTACATGTTACCTGTGTTACATATTGTGAATAACGTACTGAATTTCATGGACTCTAAAACCTATTACGCTTCAACGATAGCGCATTTGATTACATTTTCTTTGACAGAGACGTCTTTTCAAATGTTTAACTCACTGGGATGTATTAGACCATATTACGATGTAGCAAATTAGTTTAAATAATAAGCATGTACATGTTATAACATGCAAAAAAACTAAATCAGATAATCAACAATTAATGACCATGCTATTTTCAATACCTTTTTTGATAAATTGACGTTTGTGACGCGGCGGACGACTCTCTGTTGAGTTGAGTTCCAGTTGAATATTTGTAAAGCCCGGTCCTCCAAGTCCCGTGAGCCGCAGAGGTCAGCCACATCAGAATCACAATCCATCGGAAACTTTTTAGGCAAGGCGCAGACACGCAGTCCTGTAGACACGCTCCCATTTCCGCGGCTTAAAAAAACACTGACAGGAGAGTTCCTTAAAATCTCACCCCGATGGGAAAGCTGAGCTAGAGATTGGAATTCTGTCCAGTTCGAAGAAAATATAACTCAAAGTCCAGGTTTTGGTTTCACCAAGAGGGAGCGCATCCCATAATCAACCAAATACATATAATAAAATGTTATCGTTATAACAGCAAACATGAGATTGTGCACAATTTACATTTACTATAAGATTAAAAACATAAGGTAAACACCTGGATGTTACAAATACATGGCAATCTTTACACATTCGCCGATTTTTCCGAAAGTTCCCCGTATGCCCAACTCTACCCGCAATGTTCCGAAGCAACCAGAAGTAGGCTAGTTACTCTGTGACTGATCGCACTCTATTCTTTACACTATCAGCGCTCCCTCCCACAGTGCGTACTCTATCTCAAGTCGAGCTTCTTACAATGGGCAAGAAACCAGTTTTATAGTCTCCTCGTGTCTTTTAAAAGCATTGCCAGCCGATTTTACTCTGCCCATGCCCCGTTTCACAGCAGACAATGCACAACATTGATTCCGTTTACGCATTTGTCGTCACCAAAATAATCAGTTAATAATATTCCGTATACCGGTATCCTATAGTTTCTAAATGTAAAGGAAGCCTACACGTGTCATTATTTAAAACAAAATCATTACATGTCAATTTAAAAAACGAGTGTGATTAATTGTGATTATAAACATTCCTTCATGGTTCATTGATTTTGGGTATTGATGACTTGTATTAAGTGTAAAATAAAGTCCATGTTTTTATACCAAAAAGCAGTATGCTTTTGAAATGTGTCACCTGACTTATATGATTGTACAAGATGGTGACATTCAATTTGTTCAAATTTCTCCTTCCTTCCTTCCTTGGTCTTTGTCCAGCCTTGAGTTGTGGCTACATTGCCGTCCTAACTCAGGAGTCTGTGGGCAGACCCCAGTGTTTGGGCACGGTTCAGGCAGGCAAAGCCAGAAATCAGGCGTGGTGGGGGCTTTCTTTCTCTTTTCTACCTTGCCCAGTCGTGGAGCCTGGAGGCTTTCTGTCCATTATCCACAGTTATGGGCTGGCTCCAAGCTAAACACCTGGTCTTGCAGCACAGTAATCTATGTCGCTGGTGAGAATGACTACTCTTGTCAGTGTTCTCAATGGTAAGCACTGTGGGGCTCCCTGGCTGCACAGGCACAATGCTGAAGAGAGCCACCTAAGAGCATGATTCATAGTAACAGTACAACACATCTCAGCATCCTGTCCTCCAGAGGGCTCAGAGTACCATGTCTGGTGGTTTGACTCAATATAAGCTTCTCTAGTTGTGTCTGTTACATTATTGTCATAGAGAAGTGCATTGAGGCAGGCTGGCGCAGGACAAACCTGGCAGTGGAAGCTTTCAGGGCAACTGTAGTATTTTGAGGCAGCAGGCTGAAGCAGGGAGATGCCAAGAAGGAACTGAACGAATTTAGGGTTAATGTAAATCCCCTCCAGTCCCAGCAGCTGAAAATAATCTTGGCTTCTGACGGGGGGGGGGCATTCGCATTGAGGAGGTCTTTTTATTTTCCCTTTCTTGTCTTAAATTTTTTTTTTCAGCTCCTTTTCTCCTCTGTGCATTCAAACAAAGAGTTCCTGTACCTATTGTCACTTTAATGCCAGGCCTTGTATATTACTGTAAAGTTCCTTTGACTCGCTTGTCATTTCATGTACATTAAAAAGTTGAACTTTCCCACTATATTCTATGGCGTGGCGACACAGACATTTTACTGCCTCTCCGCTCCCTGTGTACGCTCATAAAAGTGTCCTGTGGTCCTCTGCAGTGCTGCTTTCTATGTGACAGCTGCACCAATGAAGGCAACACGGCTCTCTGGCCTGCCCTACTTTACCATTGTCCTACTCTATCAGGATTACATTCATACTGCTCACTGTTCACTGCTGTGGGACCACACAGGTCAGAGTTGGAGCTAATTCCAGACAGAAGTGCATGTACGTATGGTCAGAGGTATGTGGACCTAGTGGTCACGCTGATGCAACTTTGGCCCAGAATGGTGTCTCACCTTCCTCACCACCTGATATTATTCAAAACCATGCAGGACAAAGCACAAAGCATGCAAAGTTCTCTCAAATAATTACAAAAGAATATAAATAACATAGATTGTCTAGGATATGTTTGTAGAAAAGTTTCAGTTTGTTCAAAGTTTGACTAAATCCAGACTCCCAATTTTTTCTATTTTACTGATGCAAGAGCTTTAATCCATTCTTAGCCTCTAAATTCAGAACAAAGTACACGTTAAGCTCTTTCAAAATGTACTGAATGCCTTTTGAAACATTTTGGATTATGAATTAAAAAACATGAAATAACTTCGATGAAGTCAATTACAAACACACAAAGACTGCAAGTACACACTTGACCTATAGGATCAGATTCATATCTAAATCTACATTTAATCTGTGGGGATATATTCTATTTCAAAACCTATGGCGTCGAACTAAATCAGAGTGTAGGGCCTCCTTCCCCCAGCCCTGTGTTGTCAGGGAACGGGGGGTGGGGATGAAATACAACCCAGGGAAATAATGCTAAGATTTTAATTAAAATGAATACAAAGCAGACTTTCTTCTCATGGATTTATCTTCCCCGTCATTCGGTCAGCGCAGCCTGAGTACAGATGCAGGGCGTTAGAAATGTCACAAGGAATAAAGAAGAGAGAAGACTTAATGAAGAGATCTGTCTTCAGAGATTAAAAATAGCAGGGGTCAAAGTCAGATATCCTCTGGCACCCCTCCATAGGACTGACTGGAGATGGTAGTTCTGCGGTGGGACTCTACTTCCCTACTCTGAGTGGACGCAGGACTATGAGATGCTGCCATCTGGTGTTAGAGCTGTGGTATGGACACCTATGGAGAGATCCATCTTCTCAGAGACATCTACTGGTCTGATAGTATGTTAATAAGTAAGGGTGATATGTTATTTGTGGTGTAGTGACTTAATATATTCAGCCTTGAAAATGTGTATTAAAAGGATAACTGAAAAGAAGAAACAGAATTATCAGTCTGCATTACAAACAGAAACATCAGTCTGCATTGAGGCACAGACAGACTCCCTGCAGCACCCAGTGTGAAAGGTGCTTGGTGGTAAAGAGGTCAGCCTCAAACACCAGCCCTACACCCATAGCATTCCTCCTCATGGACGTGGTGTACACTGGAGTCCTCAGAGTATTCTAGAAAAAAGGCACACAGTCATTCAGGAATACATTTAAGGGGCAAAAGTGCCATTTTAAAACAATAACAATGGCTAGAGAAGACACTAGTGAAGTCAGTAAGCAAAAATGATGAAGGGATAGCGTGGAGAGTGCCTCTTACCTGTAGCCTGAGGCGATGTGCCTCTATGGGGATGACCTTTAGGATGGGCAGCTGGACCACCAGTAATTTGGGTTTACTCCTAGTCAGACAACCCTGTTCCCTGTCCCAGTCAGCTCCCTCCAGATACAGGCCTGACACGAAGCAGCCTGGGAAATCACAGCCAGAACCCTCAGTATCTACATACATTCTTCTGCGTGCATGTGTGTGTAAGGACCCTCACCCTGTCCAGGTCTCTCATTGACCTCGTCCTCAGTGCTGTATTGGGTGACCTGTGTGTAGAGTGTGGAGCGGTCCAGAGGCCAGCCATTTCTCCTGCAGGTGGCCTGAACCAGAGCTGTCAGGTAGGACTCTGGGATATGCAGACCTGACAGCCACATCACATTGGGCTCCCCTTTATTCACCTGCAGGAAAGAACAATACAATAGAACAGAACAACACATTCATATAAAACACACACGCATGCACGGACATGATTCACACAGAGAATATAGAACTCGATTTAAAGGTAGAGTAAATATCATGGATACCTCGATAATAACAAAGTGTAAAACGCTAATAATATTCATGTTAACAGCTAATTCTTCAGGGAGATGGTAAGTGGCAGGGGACCGGCCCATGAGAGCAGGATGCTCACCCAAGTGTTGTACTGGTCATAGCGCCTCTTGAAGTGGATCATCCAGTTGCCCAGGGACTTGAGGGTATCAGGTGCCAGCTTCCTCCAGATAGCAGGAATCATGCCATTGAAGAGGGCGCGTGCCACCTCATCCAGCTCACTACTCATACCCACCTCACCAGCCAGCGCCTATTGACAAAGACACAGTTGTTTAGTTCACCCGACCAAACTACCTGTGTGATATCTAATTTGGTTTATTTTATCAGTGAAGTGCCCTGAAAAAGTATTTTACTTTTACCCTGAATGTTATCGGAATCAAAATCTATTATTAAATAAAAATAACCTAGGTGAAATAACAACACAAAACTTTAATACAGTGCATCCGACTGCATCGTTATGTTACATCCTTATTCCAAAATTGATTACATAATTTCCCCCTTCAACATTCTACACAGAATACCCCATAATAATAACGTGAACTTTATTTTTTGCAAAACAAAAACAAAAGCTCAGGTGCATGCTGTTTCCACTGATCATCCTTGAGAAGTTTCTAAAACTTGATTGGAGTCCACCATGGTAAATTCTGTTAATTGGACATGATTTGGAAAGGCACACACCTGTCTATATAAGGTCCAACAGTTGGCAGAACATGTCAGAGCACAAACTAAGCCATGAAATCCAAGGAATTGTCTGTAGACGTTCGAGAAAGGATTGTATCAAGGCACTGATCTGGGGAAGGGTACAGAAAATGTCCGCAGCATTGAAGGTCCCAATGAGCACAGTGGCCTCCATCATCCTTAATAGAAAAAATTAGGAACCACCAGGACTCTTCCTAGAGTTGACTGCATGGGCGATCAGGGGAGAAGGGCCTTAGTCAGGAGGTGAGCAAAACCCAATGGTCACTATGACAGAGCGCCAGCATTACTCAGTGAAAAGAGAACCTTCTGGAAGGATAACCATCTCTGCAGCACTCCACCAATCATGTCTGTCTGGTAGAGTGGCCAGACGGAAGCCACTCCTCAGTAAAAGGCACATGACAGCCCGTCTGGAGTTTGCCAAAAGGCACCTGAAGGACACTCAGACCATGAGAAACAAAATTATCTCGTCTGATGAAACAAAAATCTAACTCTTTGGCTGGAATGCCAAGCGTCATTTCTGGGGGAAACCAGGCACCGCTCATAAACTGGCCAATACCATCCAGTGAAGTATGGTGGTGGCAGCATCATGCCATGGGGATGTTTTTCAGCGGAAGAAACTTGGAGACTAGTCAAGATTAGGGGAAAGATGAATGCAGCAATGTACAGAGACATCATTGATGTAAACCTGCTCTAGGGAATTATGGACCTCAGACTGGGCTGTGAAGGTTCATCTTCCAACAGTTCAAGATCCCTAAGACCACTGCCAAGATAAAAAAGGAGTGGCTTCGGGACAACTCTGGAAAATCCTTGAGTGGCCCAGCTAGACGACAGATTTGAACTCGATTGAACATCTCTGGAGAGATCTGAAAATTACTGTGCACTGACACACCTCATCTAAGGTGATGGAGATCAAAAGGTCCTGCAAAGAAGAATGGGAAAACTGCCCGAAATAGGTGTGCCAAGCTTGTAGTATCATGCTCAAAAAGAACTACAACTTAAAGAATTACAACTTAAGGTTGTAATTGCTGCCAAAGGAGCTTCAACAAAGTATTGAGCAAAGGCTGTGAATGCTTATGTACATGTTTATATTTTTGTTCTTAATTCCTGCAAATCTATTAAAATATGAAACAAACTTTTTTCATTTGTCATTATGGGGTATTGTGTGTAGAATATTGAGTGAAAAAATGAATTTAATCCATTTTGGAATAAGGCTGTAACATAACAAAATCTGGAAAATATGAAGCACTGTGAATACTTTCCGGATTCACTGTATAATATAGGAAGAGTTATGATGCAGCTAAGGTTGAAAGGTAGAAATGATTGACAAATTGCACAATAGAGACTGATCTGATCATAGATGGCCACAGCTGTACTGCTAAAACACTACATGGATTATTTAGCAATGCAGGGCCCAAATATGTCAGAAATATGGAAAACTGAAACATTTTCAAAATCAGAAAGGGGGTTAATACTTTTTCACAGCACTGCATGTAATAGACAGAACAAGAAAAATGACGCAGTACAATATAGATACAAAGAAAGGCTCCATGTCTTTTGAATTGTCTAAATCTTTTACTTCATAAACCCTCACTCTGCCTATTTGCCTCCCCTTCCTGCCTCACCCTCTGAAGCTCGGCCAGAGAGCGTCCCATCCTGACGATTAGCTTGTTGAAGCGCTCCAGTTCCTGTAGCAGCACCACAGAGGTGGGGGAGATCTCCAGACCAAACGTCCTCCGGATCAAGTCCAGGTCAAATACCTGGGGCAGCTTGTTCTGGATGTCCTTGGCCACGGCGCTGATGTACTCATCCCGGCTGATGCCGCCACCAGACTCGCCTGAGAGAAAGGTAAAGAGACAAGGCTATTCTTCTGCCTGCCTGTCTGTCTCTCGGTATGTGTATGCGTGTATGTATGTATGTGCCTGTATCTGTGGTTTGTGTTACCAGTCTGGGGCTGTAAATCAATGAGATGTGTCCACATGTCGCGGGCTGCTTGGGTGTAGTAACCAATCTCAGCATTGGGGTGCAGACCGAACACCTCGGGAGTGTTGACCAAGGGCAAGGTCTCAATCTCCCCTGTGACACGTCAATCAGCCAAAAAGGACGACCAATTAATTAAGTAACAACAATCGCCGCGCAGCACAGATCATATAGGTATGAAGCTACTGCACATTGATAGGCCAGTGATAAGGTAAACTGACTGACCAACATAGTTTTCCTTAGGCCCGTCAGGGGGGATCTTGTAGTCAACCTCATGGTTGTGGAAGAAGTGGAAGGGCTGGAAGGTGTCAAAGATGAAGTCTCCCAAGTACTCATCCATATAGACTGCCAGGATCCTGCGGTCAAAGCTGTCGATGCACCTGCCACCGTACATTACCTAACAGAGGGAGCAACACACACACACACATTCTTCTAAGCTTACATACAGTAATTTCTGAATCCCTGTGGTAACCCATGCTGTTGTGGCTGAGAACAGGGTTGGTTAAAATGCATTATTAATCTCTCTGTCATTAAAGAACCCAGGGACATCCCTGGGATCCATGCTGATCTTATGTTAAATCAATATAAGGTGTGAGAATGTGAGCCTGACTTCTCCTATGAGGTACTTGAGACTTCCCCAGGGGATCCCGGGGTCTCTCTGAGTGTGGGCTTTGGTCAGGTAGGTGTTCAGAATCTCCATGCACACCTGGGCAACACAAGGAAAATGAATTGTAATGAGAAATGGAAATGAATGCACCCGTTAGGGTAAACCTGTGAATGCTGTTAAGAGCCATTTTCCCAATCACCTGGAAGTCAGACTCGTTGAAGTCGTAGGACACGTTCCAGCCAATCTTGCCATACTTGCGCCTCTCCTGCACCACCGCATGAAAGAAGGCCAGCACATAGACCAGGCTGCGGTAGGCCGGGTGAAGGCAGCTCGTTAGAGTCTCGTGGCTGATCTTAAAGAATGTGGCCCTCATGTTCAACTTGAGCCCATTGGGAGGCTCAGTCACAACCTGGTCACAGACCGAAACCAAGATCAGACCAAAACCAAGTTCAGTCCCAAATCTCTACGGCTCACCTGGCTGGGGAGACCCTCTAATTCACTCTTCTCACACCACAGACAGACAGGCAATACAGAGTTGGCTCCCTAACCTTGAGAGACTTCTGAAGGAGGCCGACAGGGAAGTCTTTGATGGGGTCAGTGGTGAGCCACAGTCTGAAGTCAGGGTGGGGCTTGGTGATCCTCTCCAGGGACTTTTCTAGGTCCTTCAACCACTTCACCAGCAAGTGGCAGTTCTGCAGCATCAGCCACTGACCCCGAGACACTGCGGTCTCCAGCAGCTGCAGCGCTACCTATAGCACACAACATTACTGTCTATACAGTGTCATGCTAGGTTACAAAAGCCACATATGGCGGCAGAATTTGATCCTATATTGTAATGATTGATGAGCATTGTTTGGTACCTTCTCCTGGCCTTGTCCCATGGCCAGAAACTTAAGCCTGTGGCCCCCAAAGCCAGACCTCTCGGCCAGCTTCATGAGATCAGTGGCTGGGTCAGATCCGGGACTCAGGATGAACACAATGGGCGAGTTGGGTGTGCTCTGATCATAGATGGCCTCAAAACTGATCACAGGGGGCTGAACATACCTGAGAGGGAAGGGAAAGAGGTACACAATGGGCAACAGAAACAGTGAAGTCTCCGCACAAGTCATGTCATTTGGAACGAAAGCATCAGGAGCTCTGGTTTGTTAACAAGCAAGAAAAGCGTGGCATCTCACTTCTCTCCCATGGTGACAGCAACATAGTCAGTGACGGCACGGTAGACTCTGTCCAGGCGGAAGCAGCGCAGCAACAGAAGCTTCTGGAAGGCTGTCAGGCTCTCTTCATACTTGGTGGGGAAGGGAGCTTGTTCCGGCCCGTCCAGGTCATACCACTGAGGGGACAGAGGAAAGAAGGGCTAACAACAAGCCTTCTGTACCGAGGACAGAGGAACAAGGACATCACTCACAATCTTCCACCCATCCTGGTTCTTCTCCACGTCGTCTGGCAGAGTGCCAAACTCAGCTGGAAAGAGCTCAGCCATTCGTATGATGTCCTCCCAGCCCTGATCCGGCAGCCAGGCACATGGCTTCTTCCTTTTGCTCATATCTAGAGACAGGTTGCCTGAGTTAAGGAGAACATGAAGAAAAAAGAAACACATTTTAAAGTGTCTGCAGGTCTCCGTGTTTTGTTACGATTTTAATGTGTGTCTGTGTGCCTGACCCTTGAGGAAGAACTCCAGCTCCTCCTGGGGAGCCCTCCGCTCTGGCTGCTCTATCTTTATGGTCAGGTTGAAGGAGAACAAAAGCTTGTGTCTCTCAAACAGACCTGAGGGGACAAACCGCACATACAGACAAGACACAAACACATCCGTAATCATTTTTTATCCCAGCTTATCCACTAACTTTTCCCACTAAAGTCGGGTTTTGAAAATTCCTGATAAAAAGACCAGATCATAATGATACCTGTAGGTCCATCCCCATTCCCGATAATTAGACAGGATCTTAGTAATACCTGTAGGTCCATCCCCAGTCCTGATAAATAAACTGGATCATAGTGATACCTGTAAGTCTACCAGGGTCCTCACCTGTGCATCCATAGTTGTATACATTGTGTGTCAGAGTGTCCATGATGTTCTTGAGCCTCCTGGGCAGGATGGAGTCTGGTAGGGACTTCCTCAGGGAAAAGTCAAACACCTCCAGGTAAGAAGCCAGGGAGTACTGGTACATGGTGTTGACCAGAGCCATCTCCGCCAGCACAAAGAACAGGATGGCACCACGCTTGGCAGCTGGACGGTAACCATCTCGCAACTTATCTATGTCCATTGAAGTTTTCTCTGCTAGCTTTAGTTTCTCAAAGACCTGTTTGTTTTATCAGAGAAAACACACAGTGTGACAAGAAAACCTTGGTCTGAGGACCTCGTAGTATCTGACGTCTCCCTGTCTCCATACGTACCTCGCTGGCCTTGGATTTGGTCTCCTCCAGTGTGTGGACCAGCTCCACGTTGTCCAACATGTTGCCGGTGGAAGTGGCCAGCTCTCTCAGCAGAGAGTCCTCCAGGTCTTTCAGTAGCTTCTTATTCTCACTGGTCTCCTGGATCAGTCTCTCACGTTGCTCTTCCAGCTCCTTTCGCTCAAAGCCCACAATTACACTAAGCAGCTGGTCTTCCAGACCCTTCAGTGTCACTGACACAGAAAGAAATATGCACATACACAAGCACAGTGTTACCAGACACACCACACACAGCTGTAAGGCCTGAGGATTGCCAGAACACAGAGACGTCTTACCAGTGTAATTGATGACCATGGCCTTGCCGAACACAGAAGGAGAGTATTTAGGGTTGGACAGCTTGGTGTTAAGGTAGAGTTTAAAGTTGGGGTCGTACTCCACCTCCTTGTCTCCTAGTGTTATGACCTGTCGGCCCTCAGCACCTTTCACGTTTCTCTCCAGGACACTATCAATCACCGGGTCAATGTACTCATCCACATCTTGGAACAGAAAAGGAAAACCATACTTGATGGCCATCTCAAGCTGCTTCAAGAAGTCGGGATCATTGAATGAAGATATCTATAGAAAAGGTAAATAACATATATTATAAGAATAATACTTCCAGACCTACATCATACTTCGAGTCCCACATCACACTTCCAGTCCCATATCATACTGCCAGTCCTACAGTGCATCCGGAAAGTTTTCACAGCGCTTCACTTTTTCCACATGTTACAGCCTTATTCCAAAATGGATTCAACAATATTTTTCTCATCACGCTTCCAGTCCCACATCACGCTTCCAGTCCCACATCACGCTTCCAGTCCCACATCACGCTTCCAGTCCCACATCACGCTTCCAGTCCCACATCACGCTTCCAGTCCCACATCACGCTTCCAGTCCCACATCACGCTTCCAGTCCCACATCACAATTCCAGTCCCACATCACAATTCCAGTCCCACATCATGCTTTCATTCCTACATCACGCTTCCAGTCCTACATCACAATTCCAGTCCTATATCACAATTACAGTCCTACAACATACTTCTGGAACCAGTTCCATAATTAACTACAATATTATTATTGGTCGTAAAATAAATTGATGGACAGTGAGGTAAATTAACATAACCATTTGAATATAAATTCTCTTATATGGCTGCATTTTCAACAATTTGACAATATACATTTGATGTACATTCACAGTGGACAGAGAAATTAATCATGGGGCAGAAATTTAACCGAGTCTATTTGCAAACAAAAAGATTAAGTTAGCTGTACTTTGAGGTTGCTCTTCTCCTCCTTCTTCTTGATCCAGTTGAGGGCTTGCTGTTGGGGATCAATACACATGGGGAAGCGGCTGGCCCTGGTAGTCAGGATTCCGTTCTGGACCGACAGCTCATCTGGAGGCAGGCCCTCTGAGCCCCATCTAAAACACATCTGGGTTACCTTAACTCTCTCTCACATAAGGCACGCACATGTACACACACACATTCAAACACGCAGGCACGCCCGCACCCAAAACACAAGTGTCTGACCTGCTGATCTCCACCTCGTCAGTCAGTAGGCTCTCCACTCTGAAGGGCTGGCTGAGAGGAATGCCTCTCTCCAACACGTCCTTCTCCCACACATTGTACACCATGTTCTTCCTGAAGTCCCAGCTGAACGCCCCCTCGTAGCTCAGGAACGCTGCACAGATCAGGCAGTCGCCAAGTAGCCGCACCCGCCGCTGCTTCAGCTCCTCAAGGTCTTCTGTCCAACTGGGCGGAAGGAGACACGGGTGACAGGACAGACACAGAGGCAGTCAGACCATGGGACATATCAAACTGGTCCACAGTTCCACAGTCGGTAGGCCGTGCGTGGTATGCCGTGATTTGAATGCCGTCCTTACCGCTGGTTCTCTGATCCCAGGCCAGAGATGAGTTTGTCAGCAGCAATCAGCCTCCTCTCCATTACCTCAGCCTCCTCTTGCAGCAGCTGCTTCTCCCCCATGGCGGCATCATACTTGTCCCCCAGCGTCCTCAATTCCCTCTGGATGGTCCCCAGCTCATGCTGAATACGCTCAAGCTCACGCTTGCTCTGGAAGAAGTTCTTCTCTAGGCGCGCCACCTGCAACAAACAGCCAGGGGGGTTTCAACACCACCATCACAATCCTGCTGATTCTTGTAGGCTGGCGCCACAGGAAGTGTACTGCTAAGTTTCCAGCTAGTAGAAGGAAGAGATCCCACAGGGTTTACGTGGCACTACATTTTAGCCAGTATAAGTGAAAAACACGGTGTTGACCATCTCACCAATACTGCCTCAATCCTGTTACCTTCTCTCTCTTGGGTTTGATCTCCCGGGCCACGTCACAGTAGCCCATTACAGCCTCCACAAACTTCAGCATCCCAGAGCCAGCCTTACTAATGGCCTGCATCTCCTCAAAGCTGGTGTTTAGGTTCTTCAAGAAGCCTGGTCAGGGGCAATACACATATCATGACTCATATAAAGTGGTGCATGTGCTATTTTAGGGCTAATCCTGCATGTTTCAGTTAAGATATGGATATAGTGGTTAAAGCAACAAAAAACATGAGTGAAAAAGTCAAACTCAGAATGTTTGCAGGACAAGGTTGACACCCAATTATATGTAGAAAAGCCACAACTCTCATGCGTTTATGGTATGTGGATAATTTCATTGCGAATCTGAAGCACAATCTGTCCATAATGTGATGGGGAACTTTAACCCCTGTAGGTTGACCTGCTGTTGTGCTGTTTTTCTTTGAACAACACAGAACGTGGGGGGACTAACCTCTGACAGTCTTGACCTGGCTGGTGTTGATGACATCACAGTCCATCTCCATCAGTGAGCGGAGGAAGTTGGCTTCTGACATCATGCCTTTGGCTGACTTCCAGCTTATCTCCTTCTGACCTCGCATCACCAGAATACACTCACACACAACCTGCACCTGTTTTGGCGGTTTGGCAAATGATCTGCCACGGGGTGGAGGGATATACAGTCAATGGACATGAATGGAAAAATCTAGGCCTTTTTTCCCCAGGATCACTATTCAACACATTTCCTTTGTTACTGTTGTGTTGAAGGAAATCCAATAGGACAGTAGGAAAGGTCATGGTAAAAACGTTTTTTTAAATGTTTTCAAATCTATTAAAAATAAAAAGCAAAAATCATACGTAAATGGAAGAAGTTTGGAACCACCAGGACACCAAACTGGCCGTCCGGCCAAACTGAGCGATTGGGGGAGAAGGGCCTTAGTCAGGAAGGAGACCAAGAACTTGATGATCACTCTGACAGAGATTAAGCGTTGCTCTGTGAAGAGATAAAAACCTTTCGGAAGGACAACCATCTCTGCAGAACTCCACCAATCAGACCTATATGGTAGAGTGGACAGATGGATCCCACTCTTCAGTAAAAGGCAGATGACCATGAGAAACAAAATGTTCTGGTCTGATGAAACAAAGATTGAACTCTTCCGCCTGAATGCCAAACGTCATGTCTGGAGGAAACCAGGCACCGCTCATCACCTGGCCAATACCATCCCTACAGTGAAGCATGGTGGTGGCAGCATCATGCTCTGGGGATGTTTTTCAGTGGCAGGGACTGTGAGACTAGTCAGGATTGAGGGAAAGATGAACGCAGCAATGTACAGAGACACCCTTGATGGAAACCTGCTCCAGAGCGCTATGGACCTCAGACTGGGGCGAAGGTTCATCTTCCAACAGAACAACGGCCAAGATTACAAAAGAGTGGCTTCGGGAAAACTTAGTAAATGTCCTTGTGTGGCCCAGCCAGAGCCCAGGTCCTGCAAAGAAGAAAGAGAGAAACTGCCCAAAAATAGGTGTGCTAAGCTTGTAGCATCATACTCAAAAGGAATTGTGGCTGAATTTGCATCAGTATTGAGCAAAGGCTGTGAATACTTCTGTACATGGAAAAAGTGCTGTGAGTACTTTCCGGATGCACTGTATGTATTTTTTGTTCTAATAGATTTGTATCGGACAACAGCCGCCTCTTTAATGTAGGAGGTTAGAGGTTTAGTCCAAGCTCTGCTATCTGCCTTTACAGCAATTGAACAACTTGTTCCATTAATCAACATCCAAAAAACATTTCCCAAAATTAGACTTCGTCTAACTTGTCAGACCAGGGGGGCTGAGGGGCAGAGCAGAATTAGGGTGATCCAGAGAGGGGTACCTGATCTCAGTGACGTCAGACTTATCCAGGCCCTGAAGGGCGATGCGTGCAGCCTCCAGAGCTGGTAGGGCCTCAGCCAAAGAGCTCTCAGCATCGCTCTTCTCAACAGCAATCACTTTGTTCTGCTCCTCGATCTCCTTGGCCTTGTCCTCTGCCAGCGCCTTCTTCTCCTCAGCTACACAACAGAAAGATTTAGACAGAAAATCATCAACAACATAAAAAACAACACCCTCTGGACTGGGTGAATTTGTGTTGCTCCAGTACTCCAGTACTAACCCACAGTGGTGTTGGTGGCAATCTCCTGCAGTAGGATCTCACAAGCAGAGGATTTCTCTGCTAAAACAACCTTCTGCTCTGCCAGCTTGACATTGAGCTCAGCCAACTGCACACTGGCCTCCTCCAGCTTATCCAAGCCACCCTCCAGACGTTTACACTGAGCTGGGACAGAACACCAGGGACAGAGGGAGACAATGTTACTGCCACAGCCATGCACCCAAGACAGCAGAGAACCAAGGGTCTGTCAATAGGCTTGACATCCGGCCCACTGTGTGCTCCCTCACCCAGGATGTACTGGTCCCTGTCTTCCAGAAGCTTGGCGTAGGTGCTGATGAAATCCAGGTAATTCTTGGGGGTGACGTAGTTACTGCGTCTGAGCTTTTGGAGGAACATCTTGCTGAAGTCGTCCACCGATCCGTGGACCATGCAGACATGAGCGACGACGGCTGCCGAGTGCCTCTCTGGGATCATTGGGCTTTCACCTGGGCCAGGACAAGGACTGGATCAGTTCGACAGCTCCAACACAAACACAGCGCAGGAACACATTCATCTAATGTCCCATTGAAGGCCATAGTAATGGTCTGAATGTGTGACTCCGTACCCAGGAAGGACTGGGCCACAGCATGTAGAGCCTGAGGAGGCCATGGCAGGAACCAGTCAATCCCAGTGTTGTTCACCAGCCCTGTCACACAAACCAGATCAAGAGCAGTTACAAGTGGGGGCCTCTTCATACAAAGGATAGTTAAGAGAAATGCAGCGAAGGGCTGTGGACCTGGGAAGTTCCTGCAGCGCGTCCTCAGTGTGTCTCCCACAGGGGACATGCCCAAGACAATGTGCAGGTTATTGGCACTCTTGTTGACAAAATAGTGCCAAACACTTTCCTTGGATGGGCCGGAGCCAATCTTCATGGCCTCATCACGGAGCTGGTTCAGGACAGACTCTTTCTCATCATCTGGGAAAAGGGCCGGGACCATGCCTGCCCACACAGAGGGTTGGTCAGACTACAGCAGGAGAGGTGACGGCAGGGTCCCCATAGGCTGCCCATGTAAATACAGGGAACTTCCTTACCTGAGGTGAGCATGTTGTTGATGAGTTCCAGGAAGCCCTCCTCAACCACATGGGCATCAGTAAATAGGAACACTGTCTTCCTGTTCTCTATTCCCAGCTTTAGATACAGGATCTTCAGGTCCTCACGGAAGTTGGTCTCAGAGTAGCCTCTGCTCAGTGTAATCTCGAACACCTGGGGAGTCATTTATAGTCACTAACAGTCAACTTCACACAATTTATATCTACTGGCTAATTACTATTCACTATTAGGAACGACATGCAGTTCACGAACCACTGACTTGACTGGCTTGATTAATTTCATGTTTTGTTCTAACAGCCGGCTACAATGACCAGAGATCCGCTACAGCTGATCACTGGTACGAGGCATTTGCGGTTGTGCCATTTTAGGCTGCAGATGTCGCGTCTGACCTCACAGCCGGCGGTGAATGCTGCCAGCTTGGTGAGGGACTGCTTGCCGGAGCCGCCCACCCCCACCAACAGGGCGTGGCCACGACCCATCCTTAAAATGCGGTGTACTCTGGTCAGGTGCTCCAGGGCGTCGTCAAACAGAACCAGGTCCATCCTCGTTCTGTTCTCATTGTACTCCTCCAGAATCTCCTACATGACGAGGCCAAGTCAGGGTAGACACAAAGACGAGGCACCAGGCTAGACCAACAGTGAATGTAGTGACACCTCCAGAAGGGGTGCTGTTTAATTGTGCTTAGTACAGATGACATAGGACAATTAAAAACAAAACAATCAATCGTATTTGAAAGTACCTGGAACAAGGCCTTAGAAGCATCATAATCCTGTATGTCCTCATAGATGCGTGGCTCAGACTCCCTGACTGCTGTCCTGTAGTCCCCAAAGAGGATGGGGTCCCTCATTGCCAATTCCAGGTCTGACTTGAAGTGCTCATCTATCAGGTTCTTTATATGGCCCTGGACCTGAGACAACAGAGAAATTATTGCACATTTTATAGTCAATGTAACTAAGACAGAACAGAACAGGAGATGAACGTACTAAAGCTTTGTCGATCTCGTTGATGAGCCGGTCATGAAACACCCTCAGGCACTCGTTCCTCCACACACGCACAAACTGAGCGACTGTTAGAAACCTACAGGAAAGAAACTTTTAAAGACTTAACACATCAAATAACATGAGCGTGTAATTGACATCTTTTTATACTGTTATTCTGATTCAACTGAGAGTAATGTTTAAGACCTCTCAGCGTTGGTGAGGACCAGGCCACTGTAGACCCGTGACAGATCCCTGAGGTTAAATATGTACTGGAACTTGGAGGGTGTGGGTGGCAGGTCTTTGATGATGTTCTTGTACAGCTCCAGTGTGCAGAAGGTCAGCTTGTTGCACACGTTCTGGATGCACTCTTCAAACGGCTATGGTTTTAAATGGTTTAAATGGCTTTTCATATTGTTTTTTACTGAGTAATGCTGTTTGAGTGGAGCTGTATTTTAGAAGATGTGATAGTGTGTCTCACCCGGGTGTGTCCCTTGAGAATGGAGGAGTAAATGAGATGGAGGGACTCGTCCTCAGGGAAGGGGATGTTGAACACGCTGAAGAGGGAGATGAAGCGGGGGTCGACTTCATTCCTCCCACCCCCTGCTTTCCCCATGGCTGCAATGAAGCCCAGGTCCTTCAGAACTTTGTAGTTGAGCTCCTTCCCTCTGTCGTACATTCCTCCTCGGTCCAACAGGAGCTTCAGTAGGGCAATAGGCTGCTGTGTTCCATACTCATCCACCTGATAGGACAGAGGTGACGTTGCAGATGACCATGCAACACACATGCTAACCAACATTACAGACAAAGAATGAAGAAGGATGAGAAATGAAAGACAAGGTGAATCAGGTTCCAACCCGCGGCATATTGAGGTCATCCATAAAGACTAGCAGTCTCTTGCCCATGGGAGGTCCATAGGTCTCCTTGGTCCTCTTTTCCACACTGGCCTCTAGGTTCCTCTGGAGGTCCATGGATGTGGTACGCGAAGAGAAGTTGATAGTCAACATCATCTGGAAGCAGAAGGATGCAACATTAAAGTTATTAATTTATGGTGTGTTAAAATGGACCTATATAGAGAACATGGTGCTTGTTGGGATAGCTCCATGGGCTCTGAGTGTCTTGGTGACATTCTACATTGTAAACTTACTGTGGTGTCCATGTGGAGGTTATTCAGGAAGTTCTGAGTAGTGGCTGTCTTGGAGGTGCCTGACTCTCCCACCAGAACTACAGGCCTCTTGATCTTCACCATCTGCTCCAGCAGCCAACTGGCTCTTGTTGTGTCCACTGTAGGGACTGAGACACAGTGACAGAGACAGAGTGAGAGAAAGAAAAGGGCTGCTTGCAATCCAGTGGATAGTTTGTGGTTTGTTACTTACAGAGCAAACAAACAATCAACGGTTTACCTAGGATATCGATGAACTTCATGTCAGGGCTGTGGACATATCTAGTAACCAGGGAGCCCCAGGTATCCCACTTCTTCTTATTCTCATCAAAATGGAAATCATACAGAGTTGGCATGTAAACTGTGAAAACAGACAAAACAACCATTCATGTTATGAATAAAAAGACATATCAATACGGGGACACTCATTTAGTGTGACTGTCTCCATTCTTTGTGTAGACAGTTTCCCTCTGTCACCTGGAATCTCCCCGGGTCCAGCCAGCGTTTTCTCATCATGAACAGTGGTCAAGCCTGACAACTTCTTGATGAAATCATCAAATTTGTCCCGTCCCTTGTCTAGCAAGCAGGCCCCGAGAGAGCAATACAGAGCCTCCAAGAAGAAACACTCCAGAACATCAGCATCATAGCCCTCTGTCTCCAGCAAGGCATCCAACATCATGGACAACTGTGTCACCTGAAAACCCAACACATCTCGTGACGGTCAGGGGGTTATGGAAATCATGAACATGTTCTATACTTTTCAACAATAATCCTTTCGCACTCATCTAAGGCTCTGGTATGAAATTCTAGTTTGATAGTACATCTACAAATAACATGACGTTTGTCTTTACCCTCTACCCTCTATGTTATTTGAATTAATAGCATGTTATTACACCTGAGATACAATCCATACAAACCATGTTGAGGTCTGTCTGAGGGACGATGGTCTTCAGTTTTTCCACCTGTTTTTCATCAACAATACCCTCTACTATCATGTCAATGGCTTTTGGCACGTACTTCACAAACAGCTTGCTGAGGTGTGGCTGTTCCTGTTAAGGAAAAACAATTGTTCAAATTCAAAACATATATATAGTGGGGTATTTTGCATGTTTTCCTACTTACAAAGCATGTAGAGGTCTGTAATTTTTAACATAGGTACAATTCAACTGTGAGAGACGGAATCTAAAACAAAAATCCAGAAAATCACATTGTATTATTTTTGAGTAATTAATAGGCATTGTATTGCATGACATAAGTATTTGATCACCTACCAACCAGTAAGAATTCCGGCTCTCACAGACCGGTTAGGTTTTCTTTATGAAGCCCTCCTGTTCTCCACTCATTACCTGTATTAACTGCACCTGTTTGAACTCGTTACCTGTAGAAAAGACACCTGTCCAAACACTCAATCAAACAGACTCCAACCTCTCCACAATGGCCAAGACCAGAGAGCTGTGTAAGAACATCAGGGATAAAATGGTAGACCTGCACAGGGCTGGGATGGGCTACAGGACAATAGGCAAGCTGCTTGGTGAGAAGGCAACAACTGTTGGCGCAATTATTAGAAAATGGAAGAAGTTCAAGAGGACGGTCAATCACCCTCGGTCTGGGGCTCCATGCAAGATCTCACCTTGTGGGGCATCAATGATTATGAGGAAGGTGAGGGATCAGCCCAGAACTACACAGCAGGTTGGATCAATGACCTGAAGAGAGCTGGGACCACAGTCTCAAAGAAAACCATTAGTAACACACTACGCCGCTATGAATTAAAATCATGCAGCGCACGCAAGGTCCCCCTGCTCAAGTCAGTGCATGTCCAGGCTCATCTGAAGTTTGCCAATGACCAGAGGAGGAATGGGAGAAGGTCATGTGGTCTGATGAGACAAAAATAGAGCTTTTTGGTCTAAACCCCACTCGCCGTGTTTGAGGAAGAGGAAGGATGAGTACAACCCCAAGAACACCATCCCAACCGTGAAGCATGGAGGTGGAAACATCATTCTTTGGGGATGCTTTTCTGCAAAGGGGACAGGACGACTGCACCACATTGAGGGGAGGTTGTATGGGGCCATGTGTCGTGAGATCTTGGCCAACAACCTCCTTCCCTCAGTAAGAGCATTGAAGATGGGTTGTGGCTGGGTCTTCCAGCATGACAACGACCCGAAACACACAGCCAGGGCAACTAAGGAGTGGCTCTGTAAGAAGCCTCTCAAGGTCCTGGAGTGGCCTAGCCAGTCTCCAGACCTGATCCAAATAGAAAAACTTTGGAAGGAGCTGAAAGTCAGTATTGCCCAGCGACAGCTCGAAACCTGAAGGATCTGGAGAAGGTTTGTTTGGAGGAGTGTGCCAAAATCCCTGCTGCAGTGTGTGCAGACCTGATCAAGAACTACAGGAAACGTATGATCTCTGTAATTGCAAACAAAGGTTTCTGTACCAAATATTAAGTTCTGCTTTTCTGATGTATCAAATACTTATGTCATGCAATAAAATGCAAATGAATTACTTAAAAATCATACAATGTGATTTTCTGGATTTTGGTTTTAGATTCCGTCTCTCACAGTTGAAGTGTACCTATGATAAAAATTACAGACCTCTACATGCTTTGTAAGTAGGAAAACCTGCAATATCGGCAGTGTATCAAATACTTGTTCTCCCCACCGTATATATATATATTTTACTGTGTGATGTATGTCTACCTTTGGAGGTCTGTTGCTGACCCATTTCTGCCAGTAAGGGACATAGCGAAGATTTTTGGGATCCACAAACACCATTCCACAGCGAGAGACTGTAGCAGGAGAGGCATACTGCAGATCACCAACCTACAACACAAAATGGAGGTTTTCATTCATGATTGGGATTTCATGGTGAGTATGATGGTGTCTAAAGAGACTGTCATGATCACATGCTGACAAACCTCAAAGAGCAAAGCACAGTGGTTCTGCAGACGGATCCTCTCTCCATTGGCCAGTGTGAGCAGCTTATTATCATCCATTACGGAGTTCATATTCTCCACCCACAGGGCATCTACATCCCCATCAAACAGTATGTACCTGTAGGTTAAAGGTTATATCTCAAGTAATTTAGTCAGATCTTATAAGAGTGTGGCAGTGGCATGAAATGTGTCACAAATCATCCCTATGTGCCTATGTGTCTGCAGTAGTATATTAAACAGAGAATAGGATTTGATTTGAAACTCAATTATGATGTTTACCTCCTCTCCTTTTTGTCAGTTGGTTTGTTGATGTCTCGGAAGATGTTGGACAGGATCCCATCAGTCCAGTCTCTGGTAACGGGGTCCAGAATGCCATAAAGCTCAATAACACTCATGGCTTTAGGGTTCAGGGAATAGAACTTGGTCACCAAGCCTAACCTGTAAGTACAACAACAACCACTAAACATTCTTGTTTACACATTTTTGGAAGTCTACTGCCCCAGTAACTGTAGTGGTACTGACCTGGTCTCAGCCTGGACCAGAGTTGTACTGACCTGGTCTGAGCCTGGCCCAGAGTGGTGATGACCACTGACTTGCCTCCACCTGTTGGGCCAACCACCATAGTGGTGTGTCTGGTCATCATGGTCTCATACATCTGCACCACCTTGTCCACCTGAACACCAGAAACACAGCATAAGGAACAAGGGCACATTCATAATCACACGATCATGTGTTGAAATTAGAACACAATTAGAACAAATACATTTTATAATTTACAGAATAGTGCATGACATGGCAAACATATCACGACTATAAGCTATTCTTAGGCACAACCCACTGCAGAGTACCAGGGCAAAGTGCTTACATGACAATGTACCACAAACCCCCCAGATGTGTTATTGCTCTAATAAACCAGTAACCAATTAGATCAGTAGAAAGACAATATGACAGCTAGAACAGCTTGCAGCCAGTCAACATCCAGGATCCAAACATCCTGTTTTGTTAGGACCATTATGTCACATAAACGCTCAGAGGGTACCAGTCGAACCAGGGCACCTGATTGGGCACAATGAGGTATTTGTTCTCCACCAGAGTCTCCTCAACAGCGTTGTTGAAGCTGGGGTAGCGTACCCGGGGGCAGTCCAGCCCCGGGAACAGATCAGAGATGAGCCCGAGAAACAGAGGCACATCCTCAAACACAAACTTTGGAAGGTTCATGTCTCGCAGAGCACGCATCAAAACCACATCCTGTGAGGGGGAGGGAGAGAGGTGTGGGAGAGGGGGGGGACAAATGATTATTATTTATTTACACAAGGGAACATTATGTAAAATACAGAAAAGCATGTACGAGTGAGAAATCAATCCCTGCAGAATTTCCTATGAGAGATATTACCTCACTGAGGTTTGGCGAGCCTCTCTTGAGTTCTCCTGCCATCACTAAGACTGATTTTAGAGCCCTCAGGCCGAAGTCATAGTGGAACTGCTTGGACAGCTGCTCCTTGGCAAGCTTGTACAGTACCGTCATCTTCTTAGCCAAAATCTGCATTTAATGGAAACCAACAGATCAAAAATGGAACAAGCGAGTGTGTACAAAAGAACGTTGCTGTAAGAAGACAAACAGTATGTCAATGAGGATGTGTTGCTCACCTTAGCCAAGAGAAATCCCTCAGAGAAAAGCATGATCTCACAGATTTGCTGCAGATCCGGCACAATGACCACCACAGGTCTGAACAGGGCTTTGACAGACTCGGGCAGCTCTGTGCGTCCAGCGTACCCTGGGTTCATTGTGATGAATATCCCCACGCGGCCATCCAAGCTGATCTCCTGGCCCTCAAACTGACACCAACAACACATAAAGGGCACTGAGTCAAAGTCACTGACATAAAGCAGTCTTTGGGGAAAATGCAGTGAACTGTTATGACCTTTCCTACAGTTAGTATGTCATCAATGTCCTGTAGCAATCTCCAGCAATTTATTCAAATTTAAACTCCTCTTAATCCAGGGCACTCTCCATGATTTTCTAAGGCATTACAGTTGTAATGACTCACGTGGAACCTCTTGAGGTGTAGCATGAGAGCGTTGCGGATAGTCTGTATCTGGGAAGAGATGACTGACAGCACAGAGGCATCGATTCGGTTGAACTCATCAAAGCAGCCCCAAGCCCCACACTGGGCCAGGCCAGAGAAGATCTTCCCCACAGCCTGGACACAAAGTAGGCAAACATCGATATGGGGTGGCTGACAGGCTAATGGTGAGGAGCATTTTGCATTTTGCCAGTAAACCAAAGGCTCCCCCAAGTCCTAAACAACTAATTGCTCATGTCAGTTGCTCTGGATAACAGTGTGTCCTAAACCACTAAAATGCCAAATCAAAATATAAATTAAGAAAATACATGTACTAATAATGATGTGGTCTACAAGTGAAGTCATTTTGAAGATGTAATCCTATGCCTGGAGCTGTGTTAACAGGGGCCTCACCTGGTAATCCATGCCTTCTCCACAGTTAGTGACCACACACAGCAGACCCAGAGCCTTGGCCAGGTCCTTTGTGGACTCTGTCTTCCCTGTTCCAGCCGGGCCTGCTGGGGCTCCACCAAGGTACATGGACAGAGCCTGAGGCAAGAAGAAACAGATCACATGTACAGTACATACTGTATTTAGCAGTGGTAATGTTAGACACAATTAACTCTCTCATAAAACTGTATGTAAATACAAATTTAGCATTGCTGAGAAATATTCCTGCCTTGTTTTGTAAAAAGTGTTGCATCTGTGTGAGGGTGAGTTAGGTATTGTATCTGTGTGAGGGTGAGTTAGATATTGTACCTGTGTGAGGGTGTGTTAGATATTGTACCTGTGTGAGGGTGAGTTAGGTATTGTACCTGTGTGAGGGTAAGTTAGGTATTGTACCTGTGTGAGGGTGAGGTAGATGCGGTCAGTCAGTGGGGTAATGACCAGGCGACCATTCAGCCCCATGTATTCATAACCGTAGGAGAAAGCAGCACTGCACTGACGCACCAACAAATCATCAGGCTCCCGGACCCAGTAGAATCTCAGCTGGCTCTCCCACTCAAACTCCTGAGCATCCATTATACTGTGTGACAGAGGGAAAGGAGTAACTAGAAAAATAGGTATTATAATATAATAACATGTTAAAACACTGAAAGTTCCCAGAAGCGCCCTCCTTGTAAAAATGGAAGAATTCAAAACTGTCAAGAATCAGACCTAGAGCTGACCCCCAAAATAAGTAACAGTGAAAGAAGAGCTTCGGTCAGGGAGGTGAAGAACCCTTCCAGAAGCACTTTCCAGAAGGACTACCTCACTATACAGTAATCCATCAGCAAGCCTGAGGAAAAAGATTGGCTTCGGGACAATTCTGTAAATCTCCATTTTGAGGCCCAGCCAAAGCCCGGAATGAACCCAATTATAAATCTGTGGGGAGACTAGAAGATTGCAGTTCACCAACGCTCAACATCCAATCTCACTGATCTTGAGAGGATCTGCTAAGAAGAATGGAAGAAACTGCCCAAATACAGGGGTCAAAGCTGGTAGACGCATACCCAAGACACAAGATGTGATTGCTTATAATTTACGTAATTAGGGTCTGAATATGAGATATACATTTAAAAAAATACTAATTTTATTTTTGTTATAATGTTGTCTATGACACAACAAAATGTGAAGCAAGTGAAAGGGCCAGAAAACTGTCTGAAGCCACTAAATACAAATGGATGGTAACCATTTAAGATAACAGAAGACACTCAGATAAATATAAATAAAATATGTATGTGAGTACAATGGGTTAACTTTAGTGCCTTGTGCTGTCCTCTACCTGTCTAGGACGAAGCTGTCCACAATGTCCCTGGCATGGACGTCTATGATGAGAGCTGTGTTGATCTTGCGTCGATCATTGCTCTTCATTGGCTGAGTGATCCGCATCACCAACTCGTCTATCTGCTCGTGCATCTTCTTGGCGTAATTCTTCAGGGCCTGCTTCTCTCCCTTCTTCACCCTGTGGAAGACATCCTCCACCTCCCAGGTCCACCACACCTGGATGGCAGCCAGCACCACCATCCCCTGATACTGCAACATCCAGTCAACCCTGAGGGAAACAATTACAAGCCGACTGTTTCACTGGCTTTTAAACACACTTCAATTGAATGCATTTTATAAAGCAGTTGTGACAAAACCTAAAACCCTACAATTGAGATGCAGAGGCCAGAAAACACAAACATACACACTAACCTGCTCTGGTCTGCACAGTAGCGGAAGATGGCCTCCTTGGTGATGAGTCTGTTGGTCCTTCTCATCTCGTGCAGTACTCCAGTCATCCAGTCCTCTACCCGGCCCTCGGCTGGTACCGGCTGATTCAGATTCATCACCTCCCCCTCTGCAGACACCAGGGCCCCAGCTGCCATCTCCCTGTCACCTCCCAAGTCTAACCGCAGAGACGCTATGTTGTCATACATCTGTGTGAGACAAACCCGGACAGAAAAGGCAATGTTAACTCCAGAAGCTAAAGAAACAATGCATCACCCTCAATCACCAGAACCGAAAATCGCTTTCAGTGATATGCTAGGGTACCTTGATCATGTGTTCCTGGACACAGGCCGGGTCGCTGCTACCCAGAATGCTGAGCAGCTCGTCATCCGAGATAAAGAAGAAGCGAGGAAAGGCATTGCGTTTGGAGTCTAGGTAGTCATTGAGACTCTTCTGGCATCGCTCCAGACCATCACTCAGATTCTGCAGGTCGGTGAGCCGGTTGGGCACCAGACAGCACCTTTTAATGCCTGGGTCCTTCACTGTGTCGGTCATGATCTAGAGACCAGCACAAAAAACTGGGTAACAACACTAAAATGTCTCTAAAAGCATTATGTGAATAATGTTCTAATGGTCTAGTGAGACTCAAAACACCTTTTTGAACATTTTGTCAGTGTTGTCAAACTTCTTGGCCTCTTCTGGTAATTGAGAGCGGATGTCCCCTCCTATAAAGATGCTTTCTAGGTACATCCACTTGCGTTGTACCAACATCCAAACCTAAGGAAATCATTAGTTATTACCATTCACACAAACCAGTTGGTTTCAAAGGACAATGGACCCAGAGGTCACTGGCTGTGTTTTTAATGGCAATTTATTTCCTATATAGGACACTAGTTTTGACAGCCATGTGAGATCCAATCATTAGTACTGCACTTTACTGACCTCTATGACCTCACTAATGAGAGACAGGTTTTTTTCCCACTGCTGTACGGTGGCGAGGAAGGGCCCGACAAAGCGGCTGCCTGCCATGCTCTGAAGGTTCATGGCATGGTCATCCAGGTTCTGCAGGACCTCATCCACTGCCCCCAGGATAGAGCCTCGCTCCTGGGTGCCTTTGAAGTAGCGCTGCACACTGAACTTCATATTCTCCCAGGTGTCCACTAGCTCCTTCACTCCCTGCACACACACAGACACACACAAGATCAACGCTCATACTGCATAATGCAATATTGAACACACCACATACAGAAAAGGTTTGCTTTGTTAGAGTTAAAGACTATAAATACAACGTAGAGAGCAACGTGTGTGCAAAGACAGAGTACGCACACACATACATCCCCTGTGTTCTGTCGGTCAAAGGAGATCTATTTTGGGACCATGCCAAAAGTATATACATTTGGCTAATTTGAAGACAAGCTGAAAAGGAAGCCTGAAGGATAACACACTGAGAGGAGCAGATTGATAAGATCAAGAAAAGTGTACATGTACTAATATTATTTTGTTATTAAACAACAACGAACGCTTCTTCCCCTGACTTGGGTCCCTTATTATTCTGAGAAATCTACCAGAAGCCAACAGCTTCATGTTTAAAAGGGATTGCTTGCCTTTTCTTTTTATTTAAATGTTTTTTTCTTTAAAGTAAAATGCCATAGGAAATTAAAATAAAGAAACTATAAATAACGGAGCACTAATAAAAATAACAAATATATAAATATGTTTAAAGAATATATATATATATATACTTAATTAATATCTGAGACTTATTCACTCCACTTTTAGTTTTTTTCTTTTGCCCCTTGCTTCTCTCCAAACCTCCCTATGACCTCAGCACCTACAGGTGAATTCTACAACATATTTAAAATACATAGAATATAATGTAACTAATTATGAGATATTATTATGAATGTATGCTTTGTTACAAGTTTAGAGTTTGTCTCCTTTCATAAAAAATGGATAAATACAATTCAAACATAGTTGCATGAAGTCGTCTGAGTATATTTTTTTACTTTTCAGTTGCTCTTGTATATTCATCAATCATAGTTTCCCTAACATTTACACTTTCTATGGATAGTTCTAATAGAATATTTAGATTGCTTGCCTTTTCAATGCTGAGCTCCTTAATGGCTGAAGTGACAATCTCACTGACCACACCGCCATACTTATTCAGCTCCATGGCAAACATGTTGTCCAGAGTGAAGGTGTCTGGATTCATGTCAAAGCTGGTGTTAGTCCTCGCCATCAGCTCCCTCCAGTGTCTGAGGGGGACCAAGGACAAGCAAACACACAGCAATGCCTCTGGAAACCCAAAACATGTCCATGTCATCTGTTTCTATATGTTCCAGAGTAGAGGATATGTTATTGGTTATGAGACAGTGGTATGTGTATGGTGGTGTTGTCCTCTAAGCGTCCCACTTCCACATGATACTTGAAATACCTGTCTCTGAGGGCCTCATTTTTCAGGTCCTGGAGTAGAGGCAGGGACTCTCTGAACTCCTTCATGCGTCCCTCCAGGAAGAAGGCCACAGGCAGGGCACGCACGTCTTTGGGCAGCTTCCTCAGGCTATTAATGAAGTTCACCATGCCCTCCTGCAGCAACTGGATGTTCAGATTAACCCACAGCGTCTGGGACCACTCTGTCTGAGCCGCCTAGAACACACATACCTTGGCAGTAAAACAATAGAGCTCTCTAGGACACATTCAGTCATTGTATCACCAAAAAACCCATCTCTGACCTTCTGAGACTTGTAGATCTCATAGATTTGCCGCAAGCCATTAATCTCCTTCTGTACATTCTGCAGCTCCGGGTACATGGTGATTGGCAGGTCAAAAAGCTTCTCTGCATTGGTCAGCTGTTGACGTCTCGCCTCTATCTTGGCTAGCTCTGTCTCGTAGGTTTCCATGACTTTTACTCCTACAAAGGCAGATCAGGTTGAAAGACATTCGAAATCATGTAGGCGACAGTGGCGGTTGGCTTACCGTTCTCCAGGCTGTCCCCCACAGCCCCTGGTCCATGCATGTGAAAGCTCTCCGCAAAGATAGACAGCTCCTGCTTATACTCCCCAATCTGCTCCTTAGTGATCTGTAGGAGCCGTGTGACAGACGGCGGTCATTATGATGGTTGACACCATGCTGGTTGAGGTCAGTGTGTTGAGGTCTGTCTTACCTCAGTGAAGGTCTTCTTCACCCGGCCAAGGCTGAGATCCACCAGTCTGGCCTCTGCCAACAGGTCGCTCCACAGCTGGCTGATACTGGCAGACAACTGCAGCTCTTCCTCTGTGGCCTGGATAGGGATGGCAATGCAACACAATCAACAGGGAGAACCCTGTATATTACTTTACCCACATACACTATAGACAAGTAGACAAATAACATTACACAGACAATTAAGTCATGTATGTTCCAGACCTGTACTTTGTACATGGCCAGGGTCCTGTATCTCTCCTGGATGTCAGTGAATCTCATCTCCACAGAGAGAGACATGTCCCTGATGTCTGAGATGGTACCCAGGACAAACTTCAGGTCCTCAAGGTTGTTTGGACTTCGCTTCAGGTTCTCAAACAGTTGCTGATCAACGATACAAACACATGCAAACAATCAAGCAAATAAGAAGGGTTACACAGTAAAAAAGATAGAAGCGCAGCAGTACTTCTAGTAAGATTAATGCACTAGTAAAACAGCACCTGTAGCTCATCCCGCAGGCTGAACATTTCCTCCCGGGCAGACTTGTTGAGCAGCCTGCCCAGAGAGTCAACCCAGGCTTGGGCATTCTCCTGCACGGTGCGGGCCAAAGGCTCCAGGTTCAGCCTCATGATGTGCTCGTCCTTTAACAGGGGCTGCTGCGCCACCTCCACAACGATCCGGGCGTATAACTGCAGCTTCTCGTCATACATGACGTAAGATGGCCTCTTGGCTGCAAACCTCTCCAAGCCGATGGCCTTGTCCAGCTTCCATAGGCGCCGGTAGCGCTTCCAGCGGCTAAGGTAGGGACCCACGGTGCTGAGGAGGCTCTGGGTGCTCTGGGAAACAGCCACGGCCACCTCATTGACCTGGTGGTGCTGACACACCTCGCTGTAGAATGACAACACCACCAGCTCATCTTCCCCATCCACGCGCTGAGGAGGACACTCTATACATGTGCCATGCATCCAGCGCACAAACCGCTAAAGGAGGAAGAGTCCCAGCATTCAGTCACCACACAGGTTGTCACAAGTTGGTGAGAAGTTGCAGTGGCAGGGTGTGTGGTCCTACCTTGGTGCTCTCCACACAGTCTCTGACACACTGCATGATGAGCTTGTGCACCTCATTGCTTTTAGGGTGCAGCACAATCTCAGGGGCAGACAAGATGGTTTCAATTTGGAAAAGGGGGGTGTTGCCCATTATGGCCATGTTAAAAGTCTGGATGTTCCTACAGTCCAGAGACCATTAGAGGTAATAAAGTGTTAAGACCACAGGGTCCAGGTGAAGTCAAGAAACATTCCAATTTATTATGGCCACATGTTTTCTAGTATTTATACTATGCAGACTGTATTCGCCATCTGGAAAGAGGTATGTTTGATGTCCCACCTGAGTAGCATCTTGATGATGGAGTGGAAGACCTTGCGTTCCCAGTAGGTGTAGTACTGACCCATGCGCTTGGCTTTGCCACTGTTGGTTTGCATTACCAGGCTCTCCATCTTGGTGAGCAGAGGGCCAATGGCCGTGTACTTCCTACTCAACATATTCACATCCTTCGCCCTCTCTCGACCAATTAGCTCACAGAATTCTTTCACTCCTAAACCCACGGTTACAATACAGTAAGGGAGGGTTGAATACAAGCATTCTTCTTCACTTGATGTAATTTGTAACACACCCAATGTAATTCCAAATAATCACATTCTGTTTACCTGGCAGATCACTTGATTTGTCTGGGGTTGGAAATTTGAACAAGTTGGCTGTCTCAATGGCCTGCAGCTTAGCATCGATATCCCTCTCATTCTTTTGAATTTGATTGACAAGTGACCCAAACTTAGAACACGCCTGTGTGCCACGCTTGATGAACTCAGAGATGCCTAAAAATCAGAAAAGACAAACACTGCCAAGTGCCGTTGGGAAACGAATAACATTGACAATAGAAAATGCAGAGCAGAAAATTTACCCAGGGCATTCCAGTTGAGCCTCTTGTATCCTGGACGCATCACCCTCCTTAGCTCGTGGACCTGCTCAGCCAGGAGGTAGAACTCTGCATCGTTCAGACAGTCCATCAGCGAATGGTACTGGTTCACCAGGTTCTTCAACCCATCCACATTTCTAAAACCGATGTTAAAGCAGGTTATGACAACATGCTTAGGTGATTCCTTCTCTTGTTACTCTATAATGGGTGTTTGGAAACATCACCTGAGAAATTTGTCCTCCTGCAGTGCCACATTACGGGCCAGCTCGGGCACAAAATACCTTAGCTGCTCCATATATTTAGTCTCTGAAATGACCACTTTCAGCTCTGGCGTGAAGTTAATCATGTAACGCACATCCCTCTCTATGTCACGCTCAGTTGCTGGACTAGTCTGAAAAAGAAAGTATGAAAAGAAGAAAAGTGACATGTGATCCAGAAGACATCAGTAAGGGACATCACAAGATATTGTACAGAATGGATCTGCAGGCCCTGTTGGTGAGGAATGGTGATCATGGGGAAGTCTCTCTGAATGCCATCCTGCATCGGCGGTGGTGTGAATACCATGTTCAGAGGGACCTGATCTCCAGTCATCATCCATGAGCTGTTGACCATGACAAGCAGTTTTCTGTTCATCAGCAGGGGCAGGTTCAGCTCTGTATCCTCACGCCAGCGCTCATACTTCGTCTGATCATACTCCTTCATACAAGTCCCAACCTCCAGGTACTTGGCCTTGGCCTGATTATGAGGAAGACGATGTGAAAAGGCTGTTTCAGACAAAGGGTGAATCCCAGTGGGGGCCGCAGTCTATTTGTAGTGCAGAATGTTAAACTAGACATCTATAAAGCCCCTCAAATAGACATCCTGTACGTACACAACATGGAGCCATAACTGTAATCATTTAGTCAGTCGTTTATTGCACTCACCGCTTTGCCCAGTTTACTCTCCAGCATATCTGGGACTTCCTGAAAGCGGATTATGGTGTCTTTGATGCGGTTAAATAGAGAGCGCTCCCAGTAGATGGCTCCAGCCACCGGGGGTTGGTTCTTATCCAGAGGAGGGTTGTCTTTGCACTTCACGAATATCCCGTTAATTATGTCCACCTATCCCAAAACACACACAACAAGGTTACAAAGTGAAACAGCTTTCTTACAGCACACATCCTTACCACTACAGGGGCTTGTTATTCGAAAAATTTAAAATGATGTATTATCAGCCTGAATCTTATTTAAAAAATAATAATTATCAGTACATTCGTGTTGTTCAGGTATTTTGATGTTAGTTTCCTAAGGTACCTCTTTGCAATACTGGGCCAAGATGTCATTAAACTTTTTCATCATCTGATTGTTAATGGCCTCTCTGGAGCGGATGTGTTTGAACTTCAACAGCATGTCAAACGCTGCTGACGCAGAGCGCAGCGTCTTAAAGGACTCGTTGATGAATGTAATGGCCTCACCTTCAATAGCCTGGATAGTGAGATAAATGAATCAGTGCTTGGAAATATACAGGATCTGCCAAATTACGTGAATATAAAAATGGGTAACACTTTACAATAAGGATACAGTAATAATCATTAATTAATACATTAATTGATATGAATTAATTAGTTATTAATGCATCTATATACCTTTGTTTATGTGTGAATGTGTTAATAAACATATTAACTAACTATTAGTTAACTGTTAAAACACATGTCAATAAACATTAACTAATACATTAAAACATTGTGTAAACGAATAGGTAATTAATGCATCTACATATAATGAACTGTATGTGGTTGTGTTAATAAACATGTTAACAAATTAATAGGTAACTAATGAAGGACATATTAAAACACATGAATCAATAAACATGAATTTATTGCAATCCATGTGTTAATAAAAATGAATATGTCTAGTTAACTGGTAAATGATCCAATCACAAGCATAAATTCATACATTATTTTTAATTATTTCATCATAACATGATGTAACTATAGACTCAAGATTTTGTGTCTTTCATCATAACAAAAACAATTAAATGTATATTATAGAACATAATCAGTTGAAATGATATATAGTAACCCTCATTCCTTGTACAATAAGGATACTGAATGTCCTTTACTAATACTTAATTAAGAGTAATTAATGGTTCATAACCATCTGCAAGTTCTATTTAGCTATTAATAAACGTATAAACTGTCGTGACTTTACAATAAGGGTACTGAATGTCCTTAACTAATACTTAATTAAGAGTATCTAATGGTTTATAACCATCTGACAGTTATATTCAGCTATTAATAAACTAATGAATAGTGATAACGAAGCAATACATCTGGAGTTCTTGAACATAATGACATAACAACAAGAAATAATACACAGAATTGACAGCAACTATTGGCCATGATGGACACAAGAAAAAGCAAGTAAGTAAGCAACAAGTACCTATGCAACAAGTAAGGTTACCTGGTTTCTATGAATGGACAATATTCAGCAAAGATTAGTTGGGGAACAGTTGTGGTTTGTTAAAGGAATGAGGGTTACTATATATGTTGCCTTCTAAGAAATTGCTTAATTTGAACTGATTATGTTCTATAATATACATTTAATTGTTTTTGTTATGATGAAAGACACTAAATCTTGAGTCTATAGTTACATCATGTTATGATGAAATAATTCAAAATAATGTATGAATTTATGCTTGTGATTGGATCATTTACCAGTTAACTAGACATATTCATGTTTATTAACACATGGATTGCAATAAATTCATGTTTATTGATTCATGTGTTTTAATATGTCCTTCATTAGTTACCTATTAATTTGTTAACATGTTTATTAACACAACCACATACAGTTCATTATATGTGGATGCATTAATTACCTATTCGTTTACACAATGTTTTATTGTATTAGTTAATGTTTATTGACATGTGTTTTAACAGTTAACTAATAGTTAGTTAATATGTTTATTAACACATTCACACAGAAACAAAGGTATATAGATGCATTAATAACTCATTAATTCATGTCAATTAATGTATGAATTAATGATTATTACTGTATCCTTATTGTAAAGTGTTACCTAAAAATGTAAAGAATTACTGAATAAGGATTCCAAAATGGCTACCAGAATGCCCTGGCTGCTCTCACCTGAACCTTAGCCTTGAATTCCTGCATGATCAGTTTCCAGCTGGCAGTCTTACGGATGTTGAAGGGGTCAAAGCTGACCTCCTCAATGGGCACCACCAGACTGTCTACACGACGCAGCACATCGTCGATACGCTTAGGATCCCCTGTCACAGCCTTCAGCTCCGGACCAAATATGTTGTAGAACTCCTCCAAGATCTGCACAACACCAAGAAGTGAGCAGCACCTACTGGGTTTAGCCTAATGTAAAAGCTTTGAAATGTGTTTCAATCAATAAAGGATATGAACAAGGGCTGCCTGTGAATGGTGAGATCGAGAGGATGTTTAGGTGTTTGCCCTCAGCAGGCTGAGCTGACCTGCAGGATGTCGTACATGTCCTGGCAGATGGAGGCCATGTAGTCAGTCTTCTCAAACAGCTTCTTACGATCAAACTCCCAACGTGGATCTCTGCCTGAAGCCTCAATCCTTGCCCGCATATCAAAGTAACAAGCCTTCCACTGGTCCAGTACCTGCTTGCCATCCTGTGCTTTGGCCTTTGCAACCTCCCTCTTGTCTCTGCACATCATGAAGAATTTAAAATTCAAGGTTGAACAGCAACAATCTGACTTTCGGTTTAGAACGAAGTGATAGAAATAGAAGGTGGTAGGGGAAACACACTTGAAGATTGTGCGGACATTGACAACACGGGCCACACGCTCCAACAGCTCCCAGGCAATGCGCTCCATGAGGGGAACCATGCGTTCATCCTTGTTATAGTGGCTGGAGATGATCCACACCATGCGCAGGCCATTCATCATCAGAGGGAGGGTGTCCAGAATCACAGAGAAGTCTAAACCTGTTGCCAGGTTCTAAAACACACAAGACCAATCAGGGCATGGAGAGGAGTCTCATATTTCACCTCATGGAATACCACAAATCAAAAGATCTGTGCCAGTAGAAAAAATGTCATATCTAAATCTGATATTTCCCTAAATTCTTACTTCTGTTAGTGAATGTAACATCTGGCTCCTATAAGATGAGTAACCACATCTTTTCAAAATGTTATTACTCTGAAGAAATTTAGTGGATCTAAATAATGGAACATAATTACAGTTTCAGGTCTGATAACACAGTTAAATGTTTTCTACTTTCCTGTGTGTTGTACATATCCTCGTCTTTTACAAGAACAAATACAATTTTGATATTCCCTTAAATGCTCAAAATACATTAAAACATTTTGTTTGATGAATGGTCCGGATTTGGTTCAGGGGCTGCCAGTTAAGGTTCCCAAGCAGTTAGAGCATTGGTAAGGTAACTGAAAGGTCATTGGTTCCACTCTCCAAGCAGACAAGGTTAAAAAGTATTTGACCTTAAGCATGTAAGCATTTAAGGTTTTAAGAGTACAGGGTCCCTTCGTCAGGACAAGGAGCCCACCTTGAAGTGTCTTTCCAGCGTGCTAAGAAAGCGTACATTCTCCACAGACTCCACATGTAGTTTGCTGAGTTCAGTCACAGTCAGGTCCAGGTTCTGGACAGTGACGGGGTCAGCTTTGGTGATCACCTCCAGGACCTTCTTCACCACAGGCAGTTTGAGCTGTTCACTTAAAGCACTCAGGATGGCTGTTCGCTCCCGCCAGAAATCTATCTCTGAAATGGGACCTGGTGCCTTTGAATGAGAATAAACTAATGTTTCAATAACTAAAAATGCTTGTATAAACCTTGTTACTAATTTATTTTAATATTGTATAATATGTTCAGCATACATAAAAGACATAGGCCCAATTGAACTATCAAAGCATATCTGGTGAGAGAGGGGAATTGTCTCCTCTGCCTAGATACTATTTGTGGGCCCAATATGCTAGTCCCTCTCTCACCTGTGGTTTCTTCTTCAGTTGTTCCTCTATGACGATGGTGATTTGAGTTTGCCAGTTCATCACACACTGCTCTAGCTTCTCCACAATCTCTGGAGTGATCACAAGATCATCCACCTCTGGCTCCAGATCCAGCTCTGGGATGTGCAGCTTAATCTCACCTGCAATGCAGAAACAATTCATTAACCAAATAAACATTCAGATCCTTTGTAAAACCCAAGAGAAAACAGTGTACTTCTCACAAAAAGCATTAATGCATTCATACACATCCATGCCGATAAACTACTTCCTGGCCCTGTTGACGGTTGGGTCCAGTCTGGGGGGAGGAACTTTTTGATGGTATGAAATACAAACACACACCTTCCAACTGCTGGAGAGTCCTGTCAATGTGACCCAAGAACTTGTGAGTGCTGTTAAGTAACTCATCACGAATCATTAGTACACCACGGGACTCCACAGGCCTCTCATTCTGGTTCCCCTTCCCGTCACCAGCAAACTTCTTATCCTGGGAGGCAGCCGCTCCCCCCCGGTACCCTCCATCAGAGAGCTTCAGCTGGTTGACTGACATCATTGGTATGTACACCTGGAAGTGGGTAGGGAGTGGTAGTCAGGGGATATGAATAGGGAGGGGTAGTGAGGGGATATGGGTAAGGAGGGGTAGTGAGGGGATATAGGTAGGGTGGGGTAGTGAGGGGATATGGGTAGTGAGGGGGAGTGAGGGATATGGGTAGTGAGGGGAAATGGGTAGGGAGGGGATATGTGTAGGGAGGGGTAAGGAGGGGATATGGGTAGTGAGGGGATATGGGTAGTGAGGGATATGGGTAG